>JAEIFV010000661.1:0-179839 GCA_018904265.1 Lordiphosa collinella
TTTAGCAAATTTCGGGGATTTTTGGATCGCGTTTTGTGTATCGTATTATTTCTTAAATTTCGCGGTTTTTTGGACCATTTTGCGACCATTTCTTCTACTTGGAAACTTTCCCGGCAAGCGTCGAACCATTCCCCAATGTTTTACCCAAACTGTAAATTTAGCAATTTTCGCGGTTTTTGGCCCATTTTCCGCAAATTTCTTCAACTAAGAAACCTTCCCGTACAAGCGTTCAACCATTCCCAAAAGTTTAATTGCAATCGGATAAACGGCGATTCTTGGACTATTTTCTTGCCATTTTTTTAAGGGGCACACCTAGTGTAATGGCCTAAAAAAGGTGATTTTTGGGAATTTTTATTAAAAAAATACTTTATCAATTATTTCAAAATTTTAAGAATATATTTATACATGTTTCAAGAATATACAGTGAAATTTTTGAAGAAAAAATTAAATATTTTTTAAGTTATAGTCGATCTCCAACGGCGCGAAAAAAAAGGTCCTTCACTGCTGCAGTGATTCCGGCCTTCTCCGTGGATGAAATCTAAAAAAAAAAAATTCTCGTTAAACTAGATAATATTGTCTGTACAATGACCTACGATAAAGAAAAAAATCAAAAATTGACAATATGGCGGCGTTTTAAAAAAATAGTCGAATTTTACCCAAAGTTTTGGTCGTTTTTGGCCTGCCAAAATTCCGATTTTTGATCAGATCAAAAATCGATAGGTCATTGTACGGAGAACTATATATAGAACCTGTAAAAAAAATTTGATAGTGATCGGATCATTTGTTTTTGAGTAATCACTGCGGCAAATTCGGAAAATGCTGTTTCGAGAAAAACGCGTTTAAAGATAAAATGATCGTCTCTCTAGCTGCCGAGCGGCTGCTCTTTAATTGCTATAACTCAAAAACTATTTGAGATATCGATTTGAAATTTTAATATGTTATTTTAAAGGTGTAATCTACCGAAATATGAAAAAAAAAAAATCGATTTTTTTGAAATTTCACACTAGGTGTGCCCCTTAACTTAGAAACCTTCCCTGGCAAGCACTCAACCATTCTATGATCGCAATCAGATGAACGGCTTAGGCAGGCATACAAGAGACAGACAGACAAACATTCATTTTTATATTTATACTAGCTGGAATACCCGGCGTCGCCCGGGTCCTTATGTTTCTTATGAGAGCGACTGTCGCTGGTTCATAAACATTTTGGGCCGTTCGTTCTTTTTTTATACCCTGTTCCCATTGAAAATGGGAAAAGGGGGGATCATGGAAGTTGTGCAAAAGTATGTAACAGGTAGAAGGAAACATTTGCGACCCTATAAAGTATATATATTCTTGATCAGCATACAATTGAGTCGATTAAGCCTTGTCTGTCCGTCTGTCTGTCCGTATGAACGCGTGTTTCTCAGAGACTATAAGAGCTAGAGCCACAAATTTTTGCATGCAGATAGGTGTATACCCGATTCAATACGAGTTTGTTTCCAGATTTGGAAAATTTCTCTCCCCTCCCTCCCCTTTAAGCGCAAAAAACTGTCAGAGCCACAATTTTTTAAGATAGACCTTCCAAATTTTTATAAATATAAGGAAGTCGAGACATGCCATGCGTTTGTGTGTATGTTGGAGTGTGTGTATGTGTGAGTGTGTGTGTATGTTAAGAAAAAACACACGAAATCAAGGGAACAGGGTATTTTGTAGTCGGGGCACTCGACTGCAGCTCCCTTACTTGTTTTTCTATTTAACCATCATCATGATAATCTAAACCAGGGGCCGGCAGCTTGCTATCTGGCGTGCATACGAAAATTCTCAAAGCAGGGCTGCTTCCACACACACGGTATAAACCAGGGGCGCCCATGCCAATTACGCAAGACACGCTTGTGTTGTTGTTCTACGCAAAGGAATAGCCTGCGCGTATTTATTTTATCGCGCGCCATAAGCCAGCAAAAAGCAAAAACAAATCTTATGCGTGCTCTATGTTTTGTTGTTGCCGCGCTCTGATCTGCAACAACAACTTCATATGTGTCTCTATGCTCTCTCTCTCCGATGACTCTCGCAAACTTGAACACAACAACAAAATGCTTATGCGTACGGCCGAACGCGAGTTGCTTTCCGCGGCACACACACACAAAAACAAAAATCGGTTCTCTCTCTATCTCATTTTGTTGTTATTGCTTGAAATATATTTGGTGTATGTGTATTGGTTTTGACGCGCTGGTAAGCTCGTTCTGGGCACCCTTGGTATAAACTGTTAAAGCTTCACTGCGTTACGTGTTCGCGACGCAGTCGTTGCTACTGGAAAAGAGAGAAATTTTTGCGCTGCTCTTACACACACCAATGCAAAAATGTGAATGTATTTCTTGCCTGCCTCTGATCTAAACTCATGAATATTTTGCAAATATCGTGTCTTTTTTGACCGTTTGGTCTATCAAATCTTCACAATAATCCAGAATCCAAATCAAAAACTTGCATTGTAATATAAGCACTAAGCGCTTTCATAAATACTCATAAGGTTATTTTGCAAATTTCGCGATTTTTGGACCTTAGAAAACTTCGCGGCCAAGCGTCTAACCATTGACCAACATTTCATCGCAATCGGATGAACGGTATAGTTTTTGAATTTTCGCGGTTTTTGGACTATTTCCCGCACAATTCTTAAAATTCGAATCCTTCGCGGGCAAGCGTCCAAACATTCTCCAAAGTTTCATAACAATAGAACATTTTGCAAAATTGGCAGTTTCTTCTACTTAAAAACCTTCCCGGGCAAGCGTCGATCAATTTCCCAAAGTTTTAGCGAAAATTTTGAAAAGTTTTACGGTTTTTGACCGTTTTCCGTAAATTTGTTCAACTTAGAAACCATCCAGGGCAATCGTTCAACCATTCCCAAATTTTCTTTGCAATCGGATGAACGGTATAATTTCGCGGTTTTTGGATCGTTTTCCGACCATTCCTTCTACTTGGAAACCTTCGCGGGCAACGTCGAACCATCCCCCAAGGTTTTACCGAAACCGTAAAATTTGCAATTTTCGCGGTTTTAGGACCATTTTTCGCAAATTCTTCAACTTAGAAACCCTCCAGGGTAAGCGTTCAATTCATTCCCCAAAGTTTCATTCATCATTCGGATGAACTGTATAATTTTTTCAAATTTCGCGGTTTTTGGACCATTTCACAGACATGAGACATAGCCTATGACACTTTCCTGATCGACATGAACATACTGTGAAAAACTCGTGAAGATCGGTTCAGCGGCTTAGACAAGGGACATATACCTTAGACATAAGGAACAAACATACAAATATACTTTCACTTTTATATATATGTATAGATAGATAGATGTATAGATGTATAAATATAGAAGATTATTTCACTATGTATTAGGAAATTCGAAAACAGAAACAGGCATTCATAAAATTTATAATAAATTAAAATTGAACCACTGAACCGAACCGAAACCGAATTTCAATTAGCTCTAAAAACCATCGGATCAAAAACAGTGTGAACCGAACCAGTTCTTATAAAAATATCGCCAGGTATGCAAAATTCACATTGTATAGTGTATGCTGTATAAATTAAGTAGACCTCTTTTTTGAGGGAAAACATTCATGGAGGCCAAAACTAATTGGATTTTGTCGCCTTGTGTAATTTTATATAGTTAGATTAAAGCTTCGTCTTGCTAGGATTAGCCTTAATTTAAAGATCCCGGGTTTCAGCACCAGGGTAGCCAATGTGGGATCAGACTTTCTTGTCTAATCCTTTAGTGGTTCAGCACTGGGGTGGCCGATGTAAAGAGAGGCTTCCATGCCTACTCCAATAGTAAGGCGCCCTTAGATGGTTGTGGACTCTGTTCCGCAACTACCAACCCCAGCTTTAATTAGCTTAAATATTAATTTGAGTATATTCGCATCCGTACTCTTGTGCGGTCTGTACCAAACTGATCGAACACAAGAGCTTGATCTCTTCTTTTCTCTTCTCTTTGAGCTTTTCTTTGTGTACATGTAATAGTAAGAGTTCTTACGATATATATAAGAATGTATGTTATTTGTATATGTAACTATATATTTTTGTGTAATTATTGTAAATCTTAGTAGGCCAAGTGTTACTGTAAGTTCGTTTGGCTTCAACAAACATCACAAGTTTTCTATTCATTCAGTAGTTGACACTCTTGGGGTGCACAACAATTTAATTTTGTTTTTTCTTTTATAATTTTTTGAAATATTTTCACTTTTGCTACAGTTTCCTTGATTCTGCTTGACTCTGCGCACCTCACGCTTATTACTTTATTATGTGACATGGACTCCTTTTCTTCATGGATTTCCTTTTCTTAATATATATTTTGTGATGTCCATCAGCATCTCATCCGTTGTAATTTGCAACGTTGTAAAACAGAGAAGTTGGAAGTGGTCGGAAGGCAAACATTATGACCGGCTAAGCTGTCAGAAAGCTAACCCAACTTTTTAACAACAAAGACAAAATAAGTCAACGAGATGCAGCCAGAAAATTTAATTGCAGCCAACAACACATCAGTAAAGTGCTGAAAAAGAATAATATGGCTGCCAGACGTAAGCAAAGAGCACCAAGTTACACACCTGACCAAATACAATCTGTCAAATCTCAATGTCGGTGGATGTGCAACCAATATCGCCTTTTGCCAATATCCCTTTTGTACCAAAGGAACGGAACCCAACAAACTTGCCGCAGTGTCGTCCAATTAAAGATTTTTTTGGAAGTCTGAGTGCTGCAGTTCACAAAAACAACTGGAAGGCCAAAAATATCAAAGAACTGACCAACAGGATTCGCTCATGTATCTGGAAATACGACCCCAAGGTCGTACAGGCCGCCAGCGGAGACATTTTCTGGAAGCTACGTCGAGTGGCTGATAATGGTCCTTTCGACCAAATCCATTGATGCAATTCTTTTGTAAATGTAGTCATAAATAAACTGTAAAATTTTCATAAAGATCCGTTGATAATTGTGGTTATGGCGGCATTTTAAAGTTTGTGCAGATTTTTAGTTATCACCCGTTATTTTTTTAAAAATACAGAATAACATTGCAATTGTTGAAACATGGAAAGTTTCCGACTATGCCTAGATAAAGGCGTTTGTAAGATTGTTAGTAAAATTAACTTGAAATATCTCATGTGTTCTACAAACCGCTTTTGACCCAAAAGCGGTTTGTAGAACACATGAGATATTTTAAGTTAATTTTACAAAAAATCTTACAAACGCCTCTATCTAAGTACAGTCGGAAACTTTCTAAGTTTCAACAATTGCAATATAATTCTGTATTTAAAAAAAAAAACGGGTGAAAACTAAAAATCTGCACAAACTTTAAAATGTCGCCATAACCACAACCCTCAACGGATCTTTATGAAAATTTGACAGTTTATTTATGACTACATTTACAAAAGAATTGCATCAATGGATTTGGTCGAAAGGACCGCTATCAGCCACTCGACGTAGCTTCCGGAAAACGGGTCCGCAGGCCGCCTGTACGACTTTGGGGTCGTATTTCCAGATACATAAGCGAATCCTGTTGGACACTTCTTTGATATCTTTGGCCTTACAGTTGTTTTTGTGAACTGCAGCACTCAAGACTTCAAAAAAATCTTTAATTGGACGACACTGCGGCAAGTTTGTTGGGTTCCGTTCCTTTGGTACAAAAGGGATATTGGCAAAAAGGCGATATTGGTTGCACATCCACCGACATTGAGATTTGACAGTTTGTATTTGGTCAGGTGTGTAACTTGGTGCTCTTTGCTTACGTCTGGCAGCCATATTATTCTTTTTCAGCACTTTACTGATGTGTTGTTGGCTGCAATTAAATTTTCTGGCTGCATCTCGTTGACTTATTTTGTCTTTGTTGTTAAAAAGTTGGGTTAGCTTTCTGACAGCTTAGCCGGTCATAATGTTTGCCTTCCGACCACTTCCAACTTCTCTGTTTTACAACGTTGCAAATTACAACGGATGAGATGCTGATGGACATCACAAAATATATATTAAGAAAAGGAAATCCATGAAGAAAAGGAGTCCATGTCACATAACAAAGTAATAAGCGTGAGTGCAGAGCAAGCAGAATCAAGGAAACTGTAGCAAAAGTGAAAATATTTCAAAAAATTATAAAAGAAAAAACAAAATTAAATTGTTGTGCACCCCAAGAGTGTCAACTACTGAATGAATAGAAAACTTGTGATGTTTGTTGAAGCCAAACGAACTTACAGTAACACTTGGCCTACTAAGATTTACAATAATTACACAAAAATATATAAAACTACACAAGGCGACAAAATCCAATTATTTTTGGCCTCCATGAATGTTTTCCCTCAGAAATGAGGTCTACCTTATTCATACAGCGTACAGCGCAAAATGTGAATTTTGCATACCTGGCGATATTTTTATAAGAACTGGTTCGGTTCAGTGGCTCACACAGTTTTTGAACCGCTGTTTTGGTTCATTGCATGGTTTTTAGAGCTAAATGAACTTCGGTTTAGGATCGGTTCAGTGGTTCATTCTTAATATATTATACATTTTATGAATGCCTGTTTCTGTTTTCGAATTTCCTAATAGTGAAATAATAATGAAAAGTCATATATTCTTCTTACACTTTTAATATTTAATTCCCAAAAAACATCAAAACAGCTTTAAAACACTTTTATAATTGTCGCGACTATAAGAAGTCAGAGTATTCGTCCATAAGTATTACCTGTACAAATAAGTCTTAAAGGATTTTTTTTTTAAGTTTGACCCTTTATTGTGAAAAATAAAATTTTTATTTTTTTAAATATTGTCCAGCCCTAGTCTCTAGTTTTTCCCATCTTTGTGGCAAATTTTCGGATATCATCTCGAAAAAACGATGCGTCTTTTGAAGCGATCTACGAATCTATTTAATTTTTGAGTTCTTTAAAAGAGAGAACGTGTTGATCCTCAAGTACATGCGTCATCGACAAAAACAAATAGTAGTCAAAGGGTCATTGTCTGGGCTATACGGCGGGTGGTTAGGACTTCTCATTTTAGCGTTTCAAGGTGTATTTTGCCGGCCGAGCCCAACGCTCGGTCGTGCCTTTGCTCGTTTTCTGTTTAGTTTTGCTTCAAAGCTCAGCTCAAACGCATCAATTGAGTGTGTGTCCGCTGAACTAGAGGTCGTGGGTTCGATCCCAGTTAATTCTTTGAAAAACGTACACACCCGGTCAGCTTTGACCGCTTTGCCGTTAAACTGTAGGTCCCTTTCTCTTGTGCGAAAATTAGAAGCACACAAGCTAAGAGATTAAAAGGATTTCGGCTTTGGCCCTTTGGGATGTGACAATCCAAATATTTTGTTTTAATACCCAACACTTTCGCACATTCCTCGGGAAATTGGGTAGGTCAAAAAATAGCGAAGCTGGAATGATATTAAGCAAAAAAGTGGGAGATTTTCGAAATTTTGAATTTCCAATCCTACAGCTCCTTTGAACCTACCTCACTCGTGGAGGCAGTTGCGAAAATCACATAAATTCTGAGCACTTTCTTTTTAATTTCATCCATTAGAGATAAGCCGCTTTGAGAAAAATCCGGAACCACTGGACTAACTTTCTATTTTTTGACCTACTTGGATGGACGCTTAAACAACAAGCGCAACGACAATAACAAAAATTTCATTTATAATCTATTTAATGCAGCGATGTCCAAAATTTGAAAAGGCAGCCACGCGTGGTTGGCAAGCCAAATTCTGCCGGCGTCGCAGCGCACACATATATAGGAGAGAGAGAATATGTGTATTCTATAAATAGAACGCTCGGCAGCTTGTTCTCGTACGATTCGCGTGTTCGGCTGCATTTGCTCTCACGACTCATGTGTTCGGCTGAAGCTCAAAAGTCAAACGCGCAGTCATTTGCTATACTGTATTCAATGAGGAAAAACCATAAAGCGCATGATTTTCACACTACACCGAAAAAAATGTTTGTTCTCAATTGGGAAAATGAATTATTTTTCATTGAGAATATGTTTAATGTTTATTGTGCCATTACGTTGCATGCATAATGTTATTTAAAGGCACTACCAACTTTGCCACGGGGGTTATAATGAAATAAAGGGGAGGGAGAGAGATCTAAAAATTTAATTTGTAATTTGTTTGAATCGCACGCATTTTATTTTTTCAGTGTAAAGCAGTAAAACGTCACGTTGCCTTCGTGTTTCGCTGCTTCGCACACAAGCGCAACGCTTTCATTGTGTGAGTTTGGACACCACTGATTTAATGTAATAAACCGTTTGTCAATATCTATTATAGTTTTTGTACTCTGTATCGAAGGTACACAGAGTATATTAAGTTTGTGCAAAATTATGTAACAGGCAGAAGGAAGCATCTCCGACCCTATAAAGTATATATATTCTTGATCAGCATCAGCAGCCGAGTCGATTTAGCCATGTCCGTCCGTCTGTCATGTATGGGACAAAAAACTTCTTATACTTACATATTTCATATCTCCCACAGTTTCATAGATAGAAGGTTCGTTTCTTCTGGACATATTTAGTAATCAGGACTATTTATCCACTCGCCAATCGGTCTAAGCTGAAATCTTTTTTGAAAACATTGTGAAAAAGGAACATATTATTTTTAGTCTGAGTGCTGGTTTAGCCGTCTCAAGGTTGGGGAGAAATTATAGTTCAATAATTCTCAAGAAATCAACAACAATTGATATGAAAATATGGACACAAGCAAGGTAAGATTTCCCAGACATGATCACATTTCGTGTATTACCAAAAGACTCGTCAGTGAATGATGTCTTCCCCTAACAATTCTCGACTGTCCGCATTAATTATAGTGTGATTTATAATTGCATTCTTTTTTAAACATGCAATATAGGGGTCTGACGAAATAAGGAGTCTCTGTAAGAGATCAGTATTTGTGTCCACTCTTGATGTTATCCTCGTTAAGATCTCTCTGAAGTTGCGGTTATCCTTATTTCTTGCCCCTTGCGCTTCCTCTCATAGCTGACAATTTGGAAGAACGCAAGATGATAATACTTCTATTCCATGGAAAAGTATTTTGTGCACTCTTACTGGCATTGGGTACCATAGATATTCCCTCATGTACAGTTCTCAGGTGGCTCGTGAGTAATTTTCAATTTCAATCAATAACCTCTAAAATAACGTTGAAACGTTTTAAGGCCCTCTTCTGGTCTAGAACATTTTTTTTTTAGATATTCAAAAATATTATCCCAAAATGATTTTTCGAAATTCGGAATACTTACGAAGATATAGCCATTTTAGTGACCCAAAATTCCTAGCAACTGCAAACTTTAAACGCGATTTTCTCGAAACCACGTTTTCCAAAATGGTGCCCACGTTTTCTCAAGTTCTACCGAACCGATTTTGATGATGTAGGGCTTTATGGACGCAGAATTAACGTAGCTATCGTCCCTTCTTAATCTTTGAGAAAAAACGTTTTTACTATTTTTTTGTACACTGAACTGCAAAAAAAAAATGGTCAAAAATCGATTTTTCGTTTTTAAAAGACGGCCATTTCTTCAAATTCAATTTTATTTTCACAACTCTGCTGCGGACGATAAAGGCATTCATACTTACCAACTTCCCATCTTCCGTTTTGCTTTCTGATAATTGTAACTTCCGGAAACGTGGGTACCATCGACATATCTTTTTTTGGAAGAGCCTACTTTGGATCCCGAGAACTTTTTGAACAGCCTTCGCATTCACAAATTTTTGATTTTGTATTTTTTATAAGC
Source organism: Lordiphosa collinella (assembly GCA_018904265.1). NCBI lineage: Eukaryota > Metazoa > Arthropoda > Insecta > Diptera > Drosophilidae > Lordiphosa > Lordiphosa collinella. The sequence goes on from JAEIFV010000661.1 coordinate 9,710, forward strand.
AATTGTACAACCAAATACAAAAAACAGAATTACAAAATCTCTTCCCGATTTCTTTCCACGAATTTTCAAAAAACATGTAAAATTTAGCCCTCTAGACCAGAAAAGGGCCTTAATAAATGTTCATTAACCCTCTAGTGGCCAAATTTTCTTTTCCAAGAAAAAAATTATTTTTGGATTCAGTATGTATCAAAAGTGAATGTTTGTTTTAGAAAAACTTTTACTTTTGCACGGATCGAGTTTTATAGGACTATATCCTTGGACCGCCTAGAGGAAGCTTTGGGAAGGTAGGCCAACAAAAAATTAGGTAATCAATTCTTTTGTTTACACGTTTTATTATATATGATATAAAGAAAGGCTCCAAAAACAAATAAAATAACAATTAAAACTAAAGTTACTTAAATTCACAAAGCTTCAAATATTTGTGTACAAAAAGTTTGATTACTTATTTGTGATGAAAATCATAGAAACAGTCTTTTTTCTGGGAAAAGCACAGGTTTATATTACATTTACGGCAGACAATTTGAGTTTCGGAAGTACAACCAGGAAGCTTACAGGGTTTTTTGTCAGCGCGTGATAAAAACATTGGAAAATGCTCGACGGTATCATAACGTACATCATTAATCGGAGGGAAAGTTTTCTTCCCTGTGCATTTATTTTCCTTTCCATCAACTTGTCGCGGGCGCCCGGGTCCTTTTGGCAGATAAGGAGTTTGTAGCATGCAAAGCACATGTGCGACCTCTGATCGGAAGTTTGGCAATTGGTATTTTGTGTTATTAGCGTCGGGCTGGTTTATTCGGTGGAACAAAATGTAAGCGTTTACCATGGCTAAATCAAGCATATGTGTAAATAGTCGATTTGTATACTTGTTGCTCTTTACGGGAATTTTATATCGACCAATAAGTCCGTCCATTAAGTCGACACCACCCATGTGGCTGTTGTATTCGTGGATAACATTTGGGCAATTTATGTCAACGTACTTTTTTTCGGAACGAACAAAACGTGAAACCTGACCTTTTGAATTCGTTTCATTCAGGAAAGGCTTTGTGCCCGCGTAAGTCGAAGCAAGTCGTACTGCCTTATTGTCCTTCCAAATCGTCAAAGACAGTGCGACTCCTGATACAGATCCACAAAATTCTGTAGAATATCCACGCACTTGTTTCTTGAGGTCGCTGTCAGATGGCAGCTTACAATTTGGAATGCGATTCGAGCGAATAGTTCCCAAAGAAAATATTCCCCGGGACTTGAGATATACAAGAAGCGGCCAGGAAGTATAATAATTGTCAAAGTAGATAATCTGATTTTTGAAATCCGGAACTTCTCATTGAAGTGATTCATGAGCGGCCGTATTTTGTATAAAGGATCGTGGTCGGCAGAATCCTTGGAGGGCAACTTACTATTATCATTAAAATGCAAATTACCTCGTATTTTTTCAAAGCGATTTCTTGACATTGTGTTCTGAATTGTTCCAAATGCGTACTACCCCCAATATAAACGAACATTTGGGTAGCGAAAAACTGACATCAAAAATAAAATGCCAATAAATTGTCGAATTTCTAAATTGGTTGTAGAAAACGAAGTATTGACATCCTTTTGGGCAGCATACAAATTTGTTTGCTGGGTGATATGCTCAATGATAGTATCATTCAAAAAGAATTGAAAACACTTGAATGGCGTATCTAGATTTTTAAGTACTCCGAGGTCAGGCTCAGTAAAGGATATTGCAGATTTATCCAAGACTAGGTTCGTTTGGCGCCACAACATCTTTTTGAAAAGCGGTGATTTTGGGTCGATAGCCCAAACAGATCCTACACATTCAGCTATTGTGCTTTCTTTAACATGAGCAATATTATGCTCAGCAGGCGCTTTGCGTTTGCGTTTCTGTGCTTGAGGTGAATTGGATGCAATCGAACTTGAGGGTGACAACAATTTTGCAAAAGGAGTAGGACTTCCGCTTGAAGTTACACAAATCTCTCTAGCCAACATAGAATCCGACATATGTAGCACTTTTTCAATAGCTTCTTCATCTTCCTCATTGACAGGAAGCGCTGCCTCGCAAGCATCATCAGTCAAATCGTCCCCCAATTCTTCTTCTCCGTCCGTATCAATGTCAAAATCAATTGAATTTAAAAATTTTTCAATCTCCACGTCGGAAAGAGCTGATAGCTTATTCACTTGTCGTCGTTCCATGTCTACTGAAGCAATTATTTGTACTTAAATATGTCATAGGTTGTTCCACTTTCAAACTTACCTTATAATTTTTTTTTCCCGAATTGTCCCAAGACCGCCTCTAGGCGGGATACCTTATAAAAGCAATAGAAAGCTAACGAAAACTTATTTTTAGTGTGGGTTTCGTATTTTGAGACTATAAGCAACACGGTACATTTTTTTTTCCAGCAGCAAACTTTTTTATAATATTTTAAAAAAATATTTGTATTTTGCACTTTTTACAAAATAATTATTTCGTCCGAGTTGCACAAATTTTCTGCTTCAAATGACTACAGCAGCTTGCGCAAGCTCTAGTATGTATTCCAAACGCAACGTACTTAATTTTTGGACTTCCCCGAATTAGAAAAAACGCAAAACCGAGTCAAAAGGAATGAAAAGAATAAAATAACGGTGTTTTTAACCTTACCTGTCTAGAGGCGGTCTTGGGCACTAGAGGGTTAACTTGAGTTAACGTCATATCTCCCAAAGTTTCAAAGAAAGATGGTTTAACCTTCTACACATATTTAGAAGTCAGTATTATTTATCGATCTGGTAAAGATCGGATGAAAGATAGTCAAGGTATGAAAGTAAGCTAGTTTGTCTGAGTACTAAGGTTATCGAAAAAAAACACTTTGTGCAAATTTTTGCAAACCAAACTTTAGCATTCTGGAAAGACCTCAAACCGACCTTCAATTTCGCGCTAAGTTTAAAACGAAACTGGCAGAAACTGTACACTTTCTATTCCATTCTTTAAAAAAATAAAAAGTTAAATAAGAAGCAAGTTATAAAAGCTTCACAGCTATTTATGCGAACTATTTATATGTCCGATTTTGATGCAAATTTAACAAAATATATCAGCACAATGTATTTTAAGTATGTATAAAGTTATGGCTTATGTAAGTTTGAATATTGATTTGATCAAAAACATTTTCAGTCAAAAACATTATTTGACTTTATTTTTCCATTACTTCTGCGTTTTCAATACTTGGTCTCCTTTTTGTTCATTTTCGTAATAGTAAAATTTCATTTTATGTACATATAACAATTGGTAAATCAATCAGGCCTGTTCCCGTTTCCGAGTGGAATTAAAAAGTAAAACGATCGGAATTCCGAATCGTTTTCATTTCGGTGTTTCCGTTTCCGAGTGAAATTGAAATCGATTGACTTTTCGAATGAATGCTCGAATCGTTTTCGAATTTTAGTTCAGCCATAAGACAGCCTTAATAATTTCGATCAGCACTGCGCATGCGCTGATGCGGAATTGCGAACAGCTCGGTTTCATTTCGATCGATCTTTCGTTCGCTTACACGCAATTGCAGAGGTACAAGCGCAAAAAAATGATTTCAAATAAAGTTATGCGCACGATATATCAATGAATACTTCAAAATCTCTACAATATTAGACGTTACAATAAAAATATTTGCAAGATGAAGAGAACCACCGTTGCGAAGAAAATTGTCATTTACTTTTCATTCCACTGACTCAAAACTTTTGAAACCGAGTAATTTGATCGTTCTTCGAAAACGGGAACAGCTACCAATTCCGATTCCGCATTATCTGATCGAAATCGGAAACGGGAACAGGCCTGAATATTTTTTACAAGACCTTTGTTTTCCTTTTTCATCGTCTAGATCAGGGGTGGGCATCGCCTAGCCGCCTGTCCCTTGCGGCCCGCACCGTTATTTTCACTCAACACACAACGCAATTCGTTTACCGTTGCTCGGCTCGACCGCAGTTTACAACAACAACGAGTTGCTATAGCAGCAGTGCTATCGCTGCAACCCACCCCTGGTTTAGATTGTCGAAACGTCATACTGTGCGCTGGTCTATTCTAAAATGCAAACAATAAGTATTTAATTTCATTACTCAAATTTGATATGCAATAAAACGTACAACTATCTTCATATTTAAGTAACTGCAGAATTAAAACAACCGCCAAACGCGGGCGCTATTTTTTTAAGAAGAAAATGGTCACCCTAAAATGAAATCAAACCGAAATTAGCCTCGAAGTTAATTTTGTGAAATCAAATACGTTTCTTACTTTTTCTGGGCACACTGAACATTATGTATGGAGCATTCGTCAGCAGCTGATGCATGAAATCAAAAGCAAATCAAAATCGAAAGCAAACCAGTTTTAGGAATACCACTACTGTACCTTCTCCGTCCCCCTTAAAAAAATTTGTTCTTGTCCCCCAAAATTTTTTGGAACTGCCGCCCCTGCTTTGAACAGTTAACAGCAGCTATCGATAGGTATTTGATGCGTATTTGCCCTGTTAGAGATGTTTCTGTTGTCTTAAGTGAGCAATTATCGATAGTGATATGTTGTTTGCAGGGCCATCTCTAAACCAAACAGCTCAGAGTATTTTTGCTTCGATTTGTTGTTTTCTTATTTTTTTAATATAACAAAGCTTTAATTAAAGATGCCACTGTATGAGAGTGTAATGCAAGAGAAGCCGCCCATTGTTTTGGACATAGGCAATGCCTACACCAAGTGAGTAGTAACTCGCCATATACTGGAGTTGACCTGCCCAGGTGATATCATCATCGCTCATGTTCGATTTCTTTCCACCAGGCTGGGTTTTGCGGCCGAGGCGCATCCGCGGAAGATTATACCCACAGAAGTGGTTCTGACCGCCACTGGACAGACAAAGCGACTCTTTGACTACTCCCGTATCGAAGAGCTTCACGATCAGATGGTGGACTTCCTGCAGATAATATTCTTCAAGCATTTGCTGATCAGTCCCAAGGAGCGCAAGTTCGTGGTGGTAGAGAATGTGTTCGGCCAGACCGTAATACGCGAGACCCTGGCCCGAGTGCTGTTTGTTCACTTCGATGTCTCCTCGGTGTTGTTTGTGCCAGCCCATCTGATAGCCTTATCCACTCTGGCCGTGCCCACAGCTGTGGTGGTGGACATTGGGTACTGTGAGACTAGTCTCATGCCGGTCTTTAGTGGAGTGCAGATAATGTCTGCCTTCAAGGATCAGAGCTATGGAGGCAGGGCCATACAGGAGGAGATTAAGAGGCAACTTTTGGAGACGGGCGTCAAGGAATCGCTGTTGACGGAGAGCGTGCTCGAAGACATCAAAGTGCGCACCTGCTTTGTCACCACTTTTGAGCGAGCCCAAGCTCGGGCTCTGGGTGGCGACGAGAACACTCCGCCCAAGCCGCCTCCCAGCGTGGATTACGCCATTTGTGACAGCGATGCGATCATCCAAGTGCCCGGCCTGCTAAGGGAGACTGTCTATGAGCTGATGTTTGAGAAGAGCAATGAACGGGACAGCCTGCCCCATCTGATTTTGCGCTCAATACTCGATTGCTCAATGGATGTGAGAAAGGCTTTAGTTGAGGGCATCTTTCTCATAGGTGGTGGCTCTATGGTGATGGGCTTACTGCCGCGTCTCAAGCAGGAACTGCAACACCTGCTGGCCCACGACCCCTACTACAAGGAGCGTTTCCATGGCGAGTTGGAATTTAAGTTCTTTCAGTCCATTGGCAAACAGAATTTCACCGCCTGGCTTGGTGGAGCCCTGTGTGGAGCAACAGATCTGCTACAGACGCGCTCCCTGGCCAAGGAGGCGTACCTAAAGAACGAGCATGTACCGGACTGGAGCAATCTCTGCGATAACCGACACGCAGGCTCATAGAGCGTTGGAAGAGTGTAAACTTTAAGTTGCAAGAGAAATATATATATTAGCTGCACATATAGGAAATATTTATGAATTATACAGAATAAATGTCTGTGCTTCAAGTTAGGACAACCCGAAGAATTTCATTCTTGATGCTGCCGTTCTTAGAATCCCCCGATAGATGATTATTCGGTTTATTTGCTTACAAGGATAACACGAAGCTGGTACGATTTACTTTACAGAAAATCCCACAAAAGGGAACTATTAGTTTTTCCTCGTCTAAAGAGAGGAATGTTGCCCACCGGTAGTTCAATGACGCACCGGTTCCACTGACAAACCAGCCACCAACAAAACCACCTCGGCTAAATTACTGAAGCTGGATTCCAGAACGCACGATAATACATTTTTAACCACAAAGCAAAACGGATCGGTTCGGCGAGTTTTAAGACGCAAGTCTTAAGACCTGGTCCTGATAGGACCATCATTAAGGATCCTTATGTTATAACTTCATGTGAGCAAAAAAATTAACAAATTAAAAAAAAAATTTGCTTGCCACCGATTTGTTAATTTTTTGCTGCATCCTGAATTAGTTTATTTATTTGATTTTTATCAACTCATAACTCTTATTTCCGATCCCTGCCTATGGGTGCTATATGCTATAGTCATCCGATCCGGCCGGTTCCGACAAATGTGCACCGTATATGTACCAAAAGGCTTCGTGTAAAGTTTGGTGAAGATAGCTTTTAAACTGACTGAGGAGATAGCATAGAACCAGAAAGACTGACGGACACGTCTAAATCAACTCAGCTCGTCGTTCTGATCAAGAATATATATACTTTATGTGGTCGGAGATGCTTCCTTCAATGCGTTACAAACATCCGGACAATTTTATAATACCCTCTGCAAGGGTATACAAATGTCTTTGGTCCGTTTTGTTCCCCCGTTTGTGTGCACACTTTTTGAATTTGCTAAAGAGCTTTTAGAGATCACCACAGATACCAGTTGTTCTGTTGTATAATGATTTTGGTCCGACTCCTAGGTAATAAAATGACCGAAATGCTCACGAATCATGAAGTCACATGAAAGCTTTGGAGAGCTTGCAACAAGGATATACTAAACACATGTGTTTTTTTATGTAAATGGGGCATTCGGGCACGCCATTACGTCTTAAAAGAATGGCCGGAACGAAAGAATTACATAGTTGGTCAAGAAAATGTAAAGTTCTAGCCACTTGTAAGGGGCAAAATACACTGCCACCCCCTTCATATATGGTAAGACTGGATTTGTCTAAAAATTTTGTGAAGGCTTTACAAAAAGACGGTGAGGCATTTGCATATTTGAAGAGCGTGTTCCTTAGCCTGTCCTAGGCAAAAATCAAAGTGGGTGTGTTTGTTGGGCCGCAAATTAAAATACTTTTGGAGGACTCCAAATTCAATTTAATGTTGTCCAAAGATAAGGAGGACGCAATAAATTCGTTCCGTCGTGTTGTAACTTAATTTCTTGGAAATTTTAAAAGTTCTTACTACGATAAAGTCGTCTCACATTTAATAAGAAATAAAGAGAAAAATAGGGGAAAGTTAACTTCGGCTCGGCCGAAGTTTTGTATATCCTTGCAGCTCTCATTGAAAACTAAAAAGTTTTTCAAACTAAGACTACTTTTTGGACCTTACTTTTCTATGGGATCTATACTATATAGATGTCTGATTTCGACCAAACTTGGTGAAACCATGGAAAGCATAATACACTGTTAATTACGAAATTTGGAGGCGATCCCATTTAAAACAAAAAGTTTTTCTCACTAGAACTTCTTTTTCGACCGATCATTCATACTGCAGCTATATGCTATAGTCATCCGATTTTGATAAAACTTTGAAGAAATGTGTAAAAGTATATAAAATAAGAATTTGCCAATAAAAAAGACGTTTTCATTAAAAACAAAAAGTTTTCCTCACTAGAACTAGTTTTTCGACCGATCGTTCCTATGACAGCTATATGCTATAGTCATCCGATTTCGACCAAACTTTGTTGAATTGTGTAAAAGTATAAAATAAGGAGCATTAAGACTCTTAAAAACAAAATTTCTTGCACCGCGACCACTTTTTGAATTGTGTAAAAGTATATAAATACAATATAGACGTTTTTTAAAAACAAAAGTTTTTCTCACTAGAACTATTTTTGACCGATCTTCTCTATGGCAACTCGTCAGAAGCTTTGAATTTTGTCATCCGATTTCGACCAAACTTTGTTGAATTGTGTAAAAGTATATAAAAAAGTGTATGCCAATAATAAGGACGTTTTCATTAAAAACAAAACAGTTTTTCTCACTAGAACTAGTTTTTTGACCGATCGTTTCTATGGCAGCTATATGCTATAGTCATCCGATTTCGACTAAACTTAGTGAAATCATGGGAAAGGATAGTAAACTTAGAAATACGTACTTTGGAGGCGTTTCCATCAAAAACAAAAAAGTTTTTCTCATTAGAACTAGTTTTTCGACCGATCGTTCCTATGACAGCTATATGCTATAGTCATCCGATCCGGCCGGTTCCGACAAATGTGCAGCGTATATGTACCAGAAGACTTCGTGCAAAGTTTGGTGAGGATAGCTTTAAAACTGACGGAGGAGATAGCATAGAAACAGACAGACGGACAGGGCTAAATCAACTCAGCTCGTCATGCTGATCAAGAATATATATACTTTATGTGGTCGGAGATGCTTCCTTCAATGCGTTACAAACATCCGCAAAATTTTATAATACCCTCTGCAAGGGTATAAAAATGTAAATTTTGAATATTATATTAATGTTGTATTCAAACGCCACACATTGTATTGCAAACAGGAGTGAAAATTTCGGAATAATTCAATTTTTAGATTTCTCCCCTGAAAACTTCGCTGTGAGAGCGATTAGCATGGTGAAAAATTTCATCAGGATATGAATATTATGGAATTCTTCTATCAAGGATTTTGGAATAAGGCCATGTTAGGTGACTTTTGTTCGTTTCTAACGCGAGAGGAAAACTGTGCACACAAACGGCGGAGCAAAACGAACCATAGACATTTTTAATACCGTTTGTTCGGTAAAACTGAAATTGCTCATTTTTTATACAAATGCTAATAACTTCTACAATTTCCAACAGATTTCGATAAACGAACACTTTTTCAATTGGTTATATATTAGTTTACATCATCCAAAAGAGAAAGAAATTTTTAAGAATTTTTTGTTAGTTAAAAAAACAGTGTAATTAACGGATTTGTCAAATTTTCGATTAAAATTAAATGAAATGTTCGATATCTTTGTCATATCTTTATCTTTGTTTGGCAATAAAACAATATATGAATTATTGAAAGATAATTTTATTAGCTTTAATTTGGTATATAGAAGTTATCCATAAGTTACTTCATAATTGAGATATTTGTAATTAAGTGAGAAGAATCTTTTCAAAAATGCATAAACGATCATTTGGGACCTTCTTGAAATCTGTTCTACTTATAATTTTTTTAACTCCAGATTCGGATTCAGCGCGTGATTTTACATAAGGAATGACATCAAATTGAAGAGGATGAAAAATGCTGTAAACTAGTGTTATTATCGGGAGGCTTTAAACTAAATATATATTCTGATCCAATTTAAAATTGTGTGCTGTTCAACAGTAGCCGAATTCTTTCCATCGTAAATCAATTCTGAACAACAGAGCTTTGCGAAAAAAATTGTACACAATAGAACTGAACCTAAGAAAAAGCATTTCCGTAACACGCTCCTTGAACCCCATCCGAATTTGGTGAGGATTACAGTCCTGTCCATAAGCTTATTTAGCATTTTAAAATTCAACGGCAACTTGCCCCATCTTGGCATCCCCGCCTAATAAATACTCAAATTCGTGGCACATTTAATGTTGCTTTCAGTTTTAATTAGCTTATTTCGATTTTTGTTTGTTTTTCTTTCGAATTTTCCGGGTTTAAAATTTTGTTTATATATAAATAGGTAATATAATTTCAATTTTAGAATATTATATGATCGGATCCTCGCCCATGTCTATGGCGACAGGGAGAGACTTGGGGGATATATGCCATATGTGTGAATGTGTATATATATATATATTATATAATAATATTATATATATCAATCATAGTATATAATAACTCGTACTCGCTGTGCTTAAAAACTAGGGACCTAAGCGTAAATTCAGAAATATTTTTTCGATTTCATTCAATTTGATAAGTGTAGCTATGTATGTATAAAAAGGTGTATGTGTGTGTGTGTGTAAAAAGGGGGGAGGGGTGTGTAGGTGAAAGCACCGGGAAAAGAACAAGATCGAAGATGTTCGAGTATTGTTATGGATATAACAACAAAATAACAAAGCAGCTAGGCATGCGATTCAAGCTAAGAAAACCGCAGCCCCGCAGTAACAAGTTAGTAAAAGACTGGGAACTGGGGATTAAGGACTACTCGGGATGAATTCCTAAAAAAATTACACTTTTACATAATAAATAATTAACATAACTGGGGCGGGGTGGGGTGTGCAGGATTTCTCCGCCAGATGCTTTCCTCCATTCGTTTCTCGGCCTCCGCGCGCGACTACTTTAGGCTAATTTACAATCAATTTTTAATTCAGTCGTCGCCATCTGTCACTTGCCACTAAACAGCTGTTTGAGACTGGCATTCTGATTGTTGTCCATTATGTCGCCAGCTGCCGCCGCTACAGTCTTGGATTTGTGCGTCTGCATGGGCGGCAGATTGACCATCTGCACCTCATGGCGGAACAGCTGGTTCACACTGCGGCCCACCAGCTGAGCGGTGAGTTTCTTGAAGATGTCCTTCTTGGCGCGATCCACCTTGTTGCCCTTGACCGGGGCAACGGATATCTTCTCATCGAACTTCTGTATGTCAGCCAGGTTCACGCTGGGAATGTGCTGCAGCACCTCGCTCAATATGGGGAACTTGGGACGCAACAGCTCATAGAACTGCACGCCGAGGGTGATCAATCCAGATTGATTGGCCTCGTGCTGTCCATGCACCTGCATGCCCTGGAGTACGGCCGTAAAGGCACTCACCGCCTTATTTTCGTCCATCAGATGCTCTGCGGCCAGGAAACGCATGACGGGAGCTGCTATATTCACCGCCTTCATATTACACATGCCATCGTTCCAGGCGATGGCCTTAATCAGGGTCATCAGTAGGTAATTGCCAATGACCTCGTGCCTCAGCAGTTTGCCACCCAGGTCCGAGATGATGTCCGACAAGAGAGCGGACTGGGCTGCTCGTGACTGTGGTGCACTGTCCATGGAGTGCTCCTCGTTTTCCATGGCCACCACATTGGCGGTGCTGCTGACATGATCGGCTCCGATTTGACCACCAACCAAGGCTATTTTGAGCACATCCAAATATTCGCGGGTCAGTGTGCGATTCAGTTGGTCCTCCAATACCTCTTGGGTGTCATTGACCTCGCCATTCAGCTGACCACTCTCGTACAGCTCGGAGATGTACAACCAACGCCGCGTTAGCCTCTCGCACATCAGGGGCGTGAGATGGGCAAAGAGGGGAATTAGAACGCTCTCATAGAAACTAGGCGGACAGGAGTAGACAAAGGGCTTGAAGAATACCCGGATGATTGGCCTCATACGGTAATCGGGAATGATGTCCAGGCAGCTGAAGACGTTTGAAATGATGGCATCGGACAGCCCGATCAGCTGATACAAGTCTCGGCCCAGCGAGGGACCCGACGAGCCCATCAGATGATAGCAGCCCTCGGTGAGCAAACTCAGGAAAGTCTGCATTTTCTCAAACGGCGTGGGCTCCACCTTAATGGTGGTGTCCAGCGGATCCGCGGGAATGGCACAGATGCCCATTAGCAGCTTCTTCTCATGCTCCAGCATGCCGTGAATGTTCCTATAGCCCTCTGCCAGAGCAGTCTTAGCCTCTGGCCGGAACATTTCATTCAACATGCGCATCAGCGTCAGCACATGGGAGAGCAATGGCACCACGTGCTTGGTGGCTGGATTGCGGCAGATGGGATTGCCCAGTTCGGTGCAGCCAATGACAAAGCCGCCCCGCTGAGCCCGGTCCGGATCGTCGGGCCAGGTGCAGCGTTTGACTACGCCCAGAATCACATGCAAGGCATCCAGCAGTCGGCTACGATTCGTTAGCGAGGGATCACTCTCAATCAGCTGCATGGGCGGCTTATCCAGGCCCACAAAGTGCTGGAAATCCATGGGACTCTTCATTATCTCACCGAAGTGCAGCCATTCCGCGCGCTTTTCCTGCACTATGTGCTCAATGAACAGGGTTTGTCGCTCGAAGTCGCCGAAATGGTTGGAGATCAGTATCAAAGCCTCCTGCAAGGTGGTGCTGACCAGACGACACATCTGATGATGCTGCGACTCCTTCAACAGCAACTCCACGTGGCCGTTGATCTGCTCGAAGACGGGCAGCAGCAGCAGTGGATATTTGTGGGCCAATTTGACCAGCAAGGAGGCCGCATGACGTCTCAGATTTTTGGCCGACTTCAGCTGCACCTTTTCAAGTGGATTGGGCGGCTTTAGGACCAAAGCACGAAAGATCTTGTCCAGCACTCGGGGCAGCAGGTTCACGCCACTCATGGCCACACAATTGTTGGGCGTCAGCTGGCACGAGGACATGCTGAGAAACACGAACAGAGCCGAAATGCAAGAGAGGAGGATCGAATAGATCAAGGGATTGGCCACCTCCAGTTTCAGGCAGTCCTCGAGCAGGCGCAAGCCACCCGTAACCGACGGCCGTTCCGAGACCATGAGAATGCGACTTAGAACGCCATCCAAAACACTGACCAAAGCATCCCATTCCATGTAAATGGGATCGAGCACGCTGCAGGACATGTTGCTGGCCTCGCCCACGGCCAGGCGTAGGCGCGTCTGCAGCCACTGCTCGCAGTAGCCATATGTGATCAACGGCTGCACCAGCGTGGACATGCGGAAGATCTCCAGAAAGTCGGTGCGGCAGCGAAAGAAGTACAAGGCGAACTCCTCCTCGCTGTCGTACTCCAGGCGTATGTAGGCTTCGGTGTTCATGGAGGTCAGGTGGGCAGCCTCTGGGTTTGCGGGATAAGGCAGTTTCACTATGCGCGGTGCAATGATGTGTATCAGCTTGGGAATGTACGTGATCAGGGCATAGTCCTTGGAGCTGTGCTCGTGCTTCAGCAGCAGCTGCCAAATCAGCGCGGCCCCATGGGCTATGGTAAGCGAGGGATGTTGCACCAGATGCAGCAGGCACTCCAGCATAATCTCCAGCTGGCCTGGTCGCTGTACACCCTCATCCTTGCCCCACAGAGCCACCAACTGTTGCACCAGCCCGTTGAGTACCTGCAGCAATTTCTTCAGAAACGTATGCTGCTGCTCTATGGACGCCGGTGAATTGGCCTCGACTGGCAGGTGACAGGCGGTGTAGATATACTTCATGGGTTCTTCCTGATACAGCTGCATCAGCGGCTTCCGCTCCTTGGCCTGGCCCTTGCGATTCGTGATCAGTCCCAGACACTCGGCCGCATTGCACTGGAATGCCAGGTCGTTCAGCAGTATACACAGGAAATGCATCAACTTGCCGTTGCTGGACATGATGTGCTGTATGCTCACCCACTCCACGAAGCCACTGAGCGTCAGCAAAACCATCTCGACCACACGCGAGTGGGCGTTCGCCTGCTGATAGCTGCCCCTCGCGGTGGTCTCACGAAATGCCGTCACATGCTGCTCGACCAGGCGCAGAAAGAACTCGAAAATATCGTTCATGTTGTTGTTCAGCGCCTGGTACATATCCTTGCGCCTTTGATTCGACTCAATGGTCTGCAGCAGAGCCACATCTTCCACCAGGCGCAGGAATACCAGCAAAACCAACTCCGTCTGAGCCTCGCCCTGATTGCACGCCTGACTCAGTTCCGGCAACAGATCCGACCACTGCTGCGGCCACTCGCGCTTGATCATCTCCACTATGATCCGCGACAGAGCATCCTTCAAATGCAACAGACTTCGATCCGTCGCCGGACCCACTCCTATGTTTAACATTTTAATGGCATTGTCCTTGATGTACACCTTCTCCTCGTGTGTGATCTGATTCCATTTGAACCTGATGGTGTACTCGATCAGTTGGAGGCCAAAGTGATGCACCTTCTGGCTGAATTGGGGCGAATTGGAAAGATAGAGGCCCACTTGGGCACAAAGCGGCGACTCCTCCTTGAAGCGTTCGCAGGCCATGTAGGCCTCCATGCGTGCCTGCTGTTGGGTATTGGGATGCATAATCAGTTCCACCGCTTTGGCCAGCTCTGCAGCCAAAGCCTCAGTACCTCCGAGCTGGGACATGGCGCTCTCTCTCCCTGCAAAACAGGAAATATACAAAATGCCTCCAGTTTCTTTTGCCTTTGCTTACCCTTCGAATTCACTTTTTGCTGATGCGGCTGCAATGTTCCACTCCACTCCTCCAACAGACAACGTTTCGTTTCTTTGCTGTGAGCGTGCTTCTGTCTGTCCCCGTGTGTGTGTGTCTACTGTCGCTGTGTGTGCACCGCTGTTGTTGTTGTTGGCGCCTACACTGCTTGAAATATGTTAACTATTTACACTTAAGCCGCTTATCTTTCGCCCCGAATTATTGTATTGCATTCAAGTAAGTGGCAAATGATGGTTGAGTTTAAATATTTAGGGATAGCCTTCTTCTTTGCGAAATGGCTTTTCCGGCTATGCGTGAGGGGGGGTGCTAGAACAATGTGCAAATAGAATTTGCTGTTTATCGATGTGTAGTGTATATCGATAGGTTAGCTTAAGAGTGGACAGCGAGCAGTGTTGCCAATTTAGCTATTTTCCGCTCAAGTTTTACAAATGCCGAGTGCAGAAAAATTTTTTGGTAAATGTTTACTAACCAAGAATTCTGAAATTATTTTTTTTCCTCGATGGTCCGTGAATTATATTGAATTTACGTGCAGAAATTATTTGGCGATCGAACATGGTTCTTTTTTAATTGAATTTCAAAGCTGTAATTTTGGCCCATGCAAATACCTGCTTGATCACATATGCTTTTCGAATTCTGTTTATTTTTGCAAATAAAAATATTAAAATTAGCAAATAGCCCGGACTGCTTCGCTACGCCGCCGGCAGTTAAGGTATTTAAACCGATATCGGTATCAGTTTTTCTTTTCCGACTTGGGGGTGGATTTCACAAATTGAAAATATTTGACCAATTTTTGTCCCTCGTAGAGCACACAAACCGTATCTTACAAACAGCAGCTCAAAGCAGAGATTAACTCCTATGCCCCGCCCGCGGTTAAAGATAAAGTCTCACCTAACATTTCCGATTTTGATAGATTGTTGAAAATTAGAACTTACAAGCCCAATTTGATAAAGATCGGCCCAAATATAGGGATTGGCCTTGAACACACATTTTGGGACATTTTCCACCAATTCACAAATGCGCTCTGAGAATGAGCATGGCCTGCCAACTCTTTTTTTTTGGTCGAACAGCTGATAAATTGTCGCAGTGGGTCATAGAAATTATGAAGAATGTTTGATAATCGTCGAAGGTACCTATGAGAATAAAAAATGGAAACAAAACAGAAAAAAAAACAATAAAATAGTCATGTGGAGGACGAACAAGTGTCGCTGATCATTAAATGGTCATTTAAATGCATTTCGTGGCTTAACGGCGCAACGCCCCCATTTGTGGCGGAGAATCCTTTTCGTATTGCTACTCCGGATGTAAATGGTTGCCATTTCCAACAAAATGCTGAAACACATGTACACACAACCTAAGCCGCAGCCTCCACAGCCCGTTATAGTGGCGCCTCCTCAAGCGCCAGCTGTGGTGGCTCCCTGTGGTCTCGACGCCCCGGTTGTGGCCACTAATTGTTTAACACCAGGAGCCACCTATCAGCCACCTTTGAATCCATATGCATGTAGTTGTTCCTGCTCTAATACGCCCGGCGAGTATCTCCAGTCTATGGAGCTGGCTATCACTAAGGCTAAGGCGTCGCGTTAATGTGGTACCAGGCTTATTCTAATTCCATCAAAAATTCCATCGCATTGCCTATGATTTTTGAATTCCACTCATTTTCAATTTTATAAACCATTTTATTTTAAAATTTTTTGCCCGCCTATTTATACTCTGTACCAAAGGTACATAGAGTATATTAAGTTTGTGCAAAAGCCATGTCCGTCTGTCTGTCCGTATGAACGCACAGATCTCAGAGATGGTAAGAGATAGAGGTTTGACATGTATGGGACTTATGCTTTTTATATTTGCAGGCAGATCAAGTTTATTTTTAATTTTTGCCACGCCCCCACCCGCCCCCGCAAATTGAAAAAAACGTCATATCTCCCACAGTTTTATAGATAGAAGGTTCGTTCCTTCTGGACACATTTAGTAATTAGGATTAATAATCGATCACGACCAACCTTGTTCGAACCGAGTTTTAAATAGGGAAAATATCAAACTTCATATTTCAACGCCACACACCAAATTTCCAGTTTATAGTTTAACTTAATTTTAAATTTGGTAAACGTCTAGCTCTCACATTATAACCCTTGAGACCACTTTTGCAACCAAAAGGTGTGAACCACTTATGTAGTGGTTCAATTGAATGGTTTGAGGCTGGGAGAATGTCTAACTTCATAGTACCAGGCTACACAGCAAATCTTAGGGCCTTAGCTTAAAAAAATTCTGGGATATGCTTCAAAACCACATTTGAACCGTTTCAAAACCGTTTCTCAAGCAGTTAAGTATTCAACTCCATATTTTCAATCTACAAACCTAATTCCACGTTCTTTTATTAAATAGCTTTTGAGATATGCCTCCGAACCACTTTTGAACCGATTCGAAACCCGTTCTGTACCCGTAAAATATCTAACTCCATAGTCCCAACCTACAAGTTCGTAGCTTAAATAACTGCTGAGATATAGCTCTGAGCCAGTGTTGAATCGGTTAGATTTTAGAACCGGTTCAAACCCGGTCCTGAACCAGTAAAATAATCAACTCCTTGTAACCAACCTACAGACCAAATTTCAAGTTCTTAGCTTATATAACTTCTGAGATATGGCTCTGAACCACTTTTGAACCGTATTTAACCGCTTTTGAGCCGGTTCACCGACATGACACATAGCCTTTGACTTTTTCATAATCGAGATGAACATACTGTGAAAATTTCGTGAAGATCCGTTCAGCGGCTTAGACGCCTATAGGGAACAAACATTCATACTTTCATTTTTTTTATATATGTATAGATTTCTGACAAGAAAAAATATTACAAAGGCTGTATTTTTATTTGTCTGATATCTCATCTCATGTCATAAAAACATTCCATTTGAGATATCAGACAAGTGTTATAGTTAATCTGAGAAGCACAAAAATGTATGAAAAGAGACGTAAGCTATCTGAGTTCACAAATGAGTTTCAGTAAACTGAGGTTTTTCATCTCAGCTAAAAACTAAAAAACTATTTCTATACCCGTTACTCGTAGAGTAGAAAATTCTGGGTTGACCGTATGAATTTTGATAAAAATGCATGCCGTACACAACAGAACTATAATACTTAATATTGAAGTACATCGGTATCCGTCCCTGCCTGACCCTGAAATTCCATCGCATATTCAGGGAAATAAGCGAGCTGTTCAATTACTTTCAAGTGTGTCGCGCCGCGTTATAGAAAAAATCGAGACGATGTTATGGCTGTAACTACAAAACTATAATACCCCGCATTATTAATTAAATTTTGTTTGATTTTATTATGTTTTTGACATTTTTATATGTCAAGTCCGACAAATTCGATTTAAAAGCTAAAATATTTAAAAAAATGAAAACAGATTCGGAAAGCTGGCAACATTTCCTTTAAAACAAGAACAAGGTCAATGATGTACGTTGCCATTGAAAATGGGAAAAGGGGGATCATGAAGTTGTGCAAAAACATGTAACAGGTAGAATGAAGCATTTGCGACCCTATAAAGTATATATATTCTTGATCAGCTTCAACAGCCGAGTCGATTTAGCCATGTCCGTCTGTCCGTCCGTCTGTCCGTATGAGCGCGTTCAAAAAAAACAGTGACTTTTTCTTCCAACTGTGACTTGATTTTTTGACACTCCTTACAAGTAAAGGCTAATGGCGCATCACTAATTACCGACTGATTGAAAATATTTTCCCCATCACTAGCGCGCTTTGTATCAAACCCGTAATAAAAACAAATTGGGGAAACATCTTCGATTAAGAGCATGGAACTGGTTAAACGGGGATTTCTGCGTGCGTGCAAGAACCACAGCTATCTGAGCCATGAACTGATTGACAACATACTAACGCCTCTTTGTCAGACCCATGGAGTCGACAAACCCTCGCCACAAGAGCTTAAATCATTTGTCGATGAAATCAAAAAGTCCATCAACGAAGTTGACCAGACTCTCGTCTTCATCAAGCATCCCATCATGGGCCAGGAATATTTGGTTTATGCCAAGACCGATGCAACTCCAGACATCACTTTGAACACTGGCCTCACGGCCGAGGAGTGTCAATATTTCTCCTTACTTTTGGATAGAATTGCTCAGGACGTGGAGGGCCGAATTCCATGGAATGCCGCTTACTCTAACTTGATGTTTCAGAACATAGCCAAGGCGCCAAAGAAGATCCGTCTGCAAATGCTGCTGCAAAAATGGAGCGAAATGGGCTACTTTCTACAGGAGGAGGACTGGGTGTATCTGGGTCCACGTAGCATTGTGGAGTTCGATTTTTATTTGCGCACAAATCATCCGGATACGATTAAGGAGTGCACGCTCTGCCAAAATATTGTGCTGTGGGATATCAAGTGTGGCTCATGCCACATTCAATTCCATCGGGACTGCATCAATTCATATTTGCGAACCCGCTCCAATTGTCCGTCCTGTGGAGAGAAGTGGACTACACCAACACGTCGCTCGACTTTGACTCAATGAGAGAGGCGATTAGTTAGATAATTAATCTCAAATGTTGCCAATGGTGAATAAGAATGGAAAATGAACTCAAAACATTTAATTAATAAATTATTTAATCTATGTATTATTTTAGCTTACTAGGTGCCCCACGGTGGCAATGGTGTGGCCTCTAAATGTGGTCTGTCCTGCAAAACTCCTAAGTGCAAGACAAATATAGTTTGATTATCCAAGTTTTCTTATATAAATCAAAGACAAACGAGTCACAGTGGTTGAGGAAAAGACTAAGCCTTATACAAGGCGCCAAAGTCAGATCTGTTTTGACATTTGTGGACTAGACAGATGTAGAATACAAGTGAGCAAGCCATGGATCGATATACTCCCCAAGAACGCGGAATAATCGTGTCTATTTTTTTGCGTAACAATTCGTCTGTGGTGTTGGCGCAGCGCGAATTCCGTCGCAGATTCCCCGGCCGCCCTACACCGACTGCGCAAACACTGCGCCGTTTGGCCACCAACCTTGAAGAGTATGGGACCTCACGAGACGTTGCCAAGAGTGGCCGGCCCCGGAGCGCCCGTTCGGCCGAGAATATCGCCGCTGTTGCCGAGGATGTCGAGCTGTCGCCGGAAACATCGACTAGACGCCGTGCCTCGCAATTAGCCATCAGCCGGTCGTCCCAAAGGCGAATTTTGGTCAAAGACCTGCGCATGTTCCCGTACAAAGTCCAGTCCGTGCATCAGCTGCTGCCTGTCGACCGCCAAACGCGTGTAACCTCCGCCCAAGCCATCCTCAATCTCGAGGACGAAATGGACGATTTTTCGACCAAAATCATAATGAGCGATGAGGCTCATTTCCACCTCAGCGGGTACGTGAACAAGCAAAACTATCGCTTTTGGGGCACCGAAAATCCACGAGTGATGCACGAGGAGCCATTACACCCGCTCAAAGTGACTGCATGGTGCGCTGTTCACGCTGGAGGAGTCATCGTGCCATTTTATTTCGAGAACGCCGCTGGTCAAACGACAACACGGTGCGCGTTCATGTTAACCGGGTTTTTTCTGCCGCAATTGGACGAATTAGGACTAGAGGACATGTGGTTCCAACAGGACGGAGCAACGGCACACACTGCGCGAGCCACCACCGACATTCTGAAGGCGGCGTTCCCGGGTCGCCTCATCTCTCGTTTTGGCGATTTGCACTGGCCTGCAAGATCGCCCGATTTACCCGTTCCAGACTTTTTTTTGTGGGGTTTTTTGAAATCCCGTGTTTACGTAACCAAGCCCGAGACCTTGGAAGCCCTCAAGGACAACATTCGACACGAGTGCGAGAATCTGCAGCCCGAAGTTCTTGCCGAAGTGATGAAAAATGCCATAAAACGAGCCCGTATGGCAATCAATTGTAACGGCGCCCATTTGGCCGATATCATCTTCTCGAAATTACCAATAAAATTCTGAAGGTTTAAATAAATATAATCAAAAAACAGAATATACGTTTTTTATTTAGAAAAAAAAAATGAAAGCCAAACAACATCGGATGACTTCTTTTGGCCCACCTTGTATAAGTACAACCTATGGGCTAGTACGGTTGTACGATTTCAATTGTATTTATGTATGTCTACTTCCCAGGGCCAGAAATCTCATTTTTTGGCCAAAACTCTGGCATTTCTACACCAGACTAGCTAGGAAGCTGAAATTTTTTACGAAATGTTCTTAAAAGATTGAACTTAACGAACATAATTTAGAAAAAATTTAAAATTTTATAACATATTGTTAATTTAAATCAAAGTTGGAAAATTTTTCAACATTTTGGTTTTTGAATTAAACAAAAAATTGTAATTGGATTTAAGCCAAATTTTGCAGAGAGGTATATCAAGGGTGATTTTTTAGCTATTATCTTTTTGGCAACACTGGCTTAAACAGCTCACGCACGTTTCGTGTTTTGTTTCACTGTCAAACATCTTCGGCTTGGTCTATAATTTAACCATGAATCGTCTTACAAACGAACAACGCTTGCAAATTATTAAATTTTATTATCAAAATGCGTGCTCTGTTAAGAAAGTTCATCGCGCGCTTCTTCCATTTTATGGTCAGTTTAATCGACCCACTGAAGCGGCTATTCGGGCTATTGTGACTAAATTTCGCACCAAATGTACATTGTTGGACATTAAACCACCAACACGCTTACGTAGAGTGCGAACTGAAAAAAAATATCGCAGCTGTATCGGCCAGTGTTAATGATGACCATCAATTATCGATTCGTCGCCGTTCGCAGCAATTGGGCCTCTGTTACTCAACAACGTGGAAAATTTTGCGGAAGGATTTAGGTGTAAAGCCTTTCAAAATACAGCTGGTGCAAGAATTGAAGCCGAACGACCTACCGCAACGTAGAATTTTTGGTGAATGGTCTCTTGGAAAGTTGGCCGAACATCCACTTTTTTACCGAAAAATTGTGTTCAGCGACGAAGCTCATATTTGGCTCAATGGGTACGTAAATAAGCAGAATTGTCGATTTTGGAGTGAATATCAGCCAGAAGCATTGCAAGAGGTGCGGTTTATGGACTGGTGGCATCATTGGACCGTACTTCTTCAAAGATGATGCGAATCGTAACGTAACTGTGAATGGTGAGCGCTACCGTGAGATTTTTTTGTCCAAAATGCAAGAGCTTGACTTGTTTGACATGTGGTTTCAACAAGACGGTGCCACATGCCACACAGCACGCGCAACAATGGACTTATTGAGAGGCTAGTTCGGTGAACATTTTATTTCACGTTCGGGACCGGTCAATTGGCCGCCTACATCGTGCGATTTAACGCCTTAAGACTATTTTTTGTGGGGCTATGTTAAAGCTCATGTCTATACAGACAAGTCCGCTTCAATTGACGCATTGGAAGACAACATTGAAGCATTTATTCGTGAGATACCGGCCGAAATGTTGGAAAGAGTATGCCAAAATTGGACTAAGCTGATGGACCATTTGGGGCGCAGTCACGGTCAACATTTGCATGAAATAATCTTTAAATTATATGGACCGTACTATCGATTCAAATAAAGATTTCATTCATTTTTCTGAATTGTGTTTTGTGTTTTTTTTTTTTTTTTTTTAAAACTTTCCAATAGCTCTTAAAAAATCACCCTTTAGAATCAATTTATATGGTAGAACAACGTTTGCCGGGTCAGCTAGTCTATCATAAAATGTTCCGTTCTACAGAATGACACAAAATTTTTTGTTAATTTTTGTTAATTTTTTGACTAATTTTTAATTTCTGAGGAACCTATTTATAGAAAAGTAAAAATTTTTTTTTTAAAAACCATGCCACATACTTGGGCTATCATTTGAAAAAAAAACGCATGCTATTTGGTGCACGCGTTTATACAAATTTATAGTATAGATAATAAAATACTGAATAATAAAAACAAATATCCATTGAGTTCGTTTGATTTCGTCTTTCCCATACCGAGAGAGACGACCAATTTCGATACCATCTTCTTATTTCCCCCATCGTTACCCTTAACTTTACCATTCTTTCTTTGAATTATTTAACGTGTCACTCTAAGCCTCCTACGACCCTCAATTATTCATTTCTTGGTCAATCCATATTGCCATTGACCTACACGTTCCGTGAAAACGGTTCATGCTTCACTGCACACAATCATTAAAGGATTAATTCAATTAGTTAATGTTATGTTAATCAATTCACAAATTGTGAAATGAATTTCGCGTATAAAAGCTAGTCCCTGGGCTTAGGATAGAACAGATGAATTTGTGGTTTTTATCCTGTTCGAGCAGGAGTCAGAATGCAGACCCAAATACAGTTTCGTCTGGGCAGGCTATTGTTCTTATTTGTAATATTCTTTATGATCTGGCGTCAATGTCGGTCACTGTGAGTAAAAAGAAGAAGCATATGTATTCTCAATCCTAATGCTATATTTTTACAGTCCCTTCGATCCGCAACCTTGCCGCGATGGTCCCTCAGCTCTACCACTAGGTTGTCTCTCGGGCGTAAGTTTTTCCACTACCTTTTATTCACTGTATCAGGGCTAACACCCAATTGATGAAAAAAATAATAAAAACATTTTTCTAGTATAAAGTCAGCACACAAAATTGCCCACCTCGATTTTATTGCTACCGGCAATTGGGCCAGTCATGCTCCAAATTTCACGAGGAAAGTAGATGCGAACCAAATTTAAATTGTTTCTGTGGAAGCTGCGTTAATTGTGAGAACAACACCGACACATGTTTTTTACAGCTATGTCCCGATATGCAGTACGTTTTGACCAAACGTCTACCAAACTCCAATCGTTGGCCTCCCCTACCCTGGTATCAATCCCGATGGAATGAATTGACCGAAGACAAATAATAATCAAATGATTGGAACTAATGTAGTGCATTTCGAAACGGATTATATATATACTGGTAGCTTAGTAAATATTAAAATTATAAATCATATTAATCAACAATAAAACAAGCTCAAATGTTATAGCATTCAAATATTTAGTACCAAAAGTCAAAAGTGTAATGAAATCATGGTAATTCGGTTGCATTAGTCGGATTACCGTGAAAGCTCTTACATATGTATAGAGTTTTTACATTTCAGAGAGTTCGGGTCTTAAAATCACCAAATACAGGTAATTGTTATCTTTAAACAACAAACGCAAGGTTTGGGATGTGGGATCCGTGTCATCCCTTAAAAGCCAATCCTTAAATTCCGAGCTTTTCAGATCGGGATAGGGACACTTTTTTTTAATTCCTTTGGCTTTTCTTTATTTCTCTTAATTGGAATCAAGGAAAAGCATAACAAACTAACAATTGCGATATTTGGAGGCGATTACATTTAAAACGAAAAGGTTATCTCACTTCTTCTTCGACCGATCATTCGTACTGCAGCTATATGCTATAGTCATTCGATTTGGACAAAACTTTGTAGAACTATGTAAAAGTAAATAAAATAAGCATATGCCAATGATAAGGACGTTTCCATTAAAAACAAAAAAGTTTTTCTCAATAGAACTAGTTTTTCGACCGATCGTTCCTATGACAGCTATATGCTATTGCCATCCGATTTTGACCAAACTTTGCAGAAATGTGTGAAAGCAAACCAAATAAGTAAATGCCAATTTTAAGGACATTTCCATTGAAAACAAAAAAGTTTTCCCAACTAAGACTACTTTTAGGACTCTACTTTTCTATGACAACTATACTATATAGATGTCCGATTTTGACCAAATTCGGTGGAATCATGGGAAAACATAGCAAACTAAGAAATACGAAGTTTGGAGGTGTTTCCATTGAAAGGAAACAGTTTTTCTCACTAAAGCTAGTTTTTCGACCGATCGTTCCTATGGCAGCTATACGAGGTGTGTTCAAAGGAAAGGGTGAATTTTGAATTTTCGCGGGCTGTGTACATTCGATTATCGATATTTTGTTTTTGTTATATTCGGACACATATGATTATCATATTTATGCATTAGCAGCCAATTTCGATTAGTAGTCTGTTTATGGCAACTGAGAAGGTTGTGTGCTCTTCGATTTATCACTAAATTTTAAGCAAAAGCAACGTCGCATTAGTATCGCTCAAACGGGTCATAACTGGTGAAAAAACGTGGATATATGGTTATGACATCGAAACCAAGGCCCAATCATCCCAATGAAAGCGGCCAGATGAGCCAAGACCGAAAAAAGCACGCCAAGTTCGATCAAATGTGAAGGTTTTACTCACTGTTTTCTTTGATTACAATGGTGTGGTGCATCATGAGTTCCTACCAAGAGGTCGTACAGTTAATAAGGAATACTGCAAGTTAGTTATGCAACGTTTACGTGAAGCAATACAGCTCAATCGATCGGAATTGTGGAAAAACAAATCGTGGATTCTGGATCACGATAATGCATCAGCTCACACATCAATGCTTGTTCGTGATTTTTTGGCCAAAAACAACACCGTAATCATGCCTCAACCACCGAATTCACCAAATTTAGCTCCCTGCTACTTTTTCCTATTCCCAAAACAGAAGAGACCAATGAAAGAAAAGCGTTTTGCCACAATTGATGAGATCAAGTCAGAATCGAAGAACGAGCTGATGGCCATAAAGAAAAGAGTATTTCAGAAGTACTTCGAGGATTGGAAAAAGCGTTGGCACAAGTGAATAATATCCGGGGCGATTACTTTGAAGGGGACAAAATGGATATTGATGAATAAATAAGTACTTTTCAAAAAAAAAAATTCAAAATTCACCATTTCCTTTGAACACTCCTCGTATATAAAATTGCACAAGGCCACAAAATCCAATTATTTTTGGCCTTCACGAATGTTTTCCCTCAGAAATAAGGTCTACCTAATTCATACAGCGAAAAATGTGAATTTTGCATACCTGGCGATATTTTTTATATGGGATGCAAGTCGCTCAGAAATAAGAACTGGTTCGGTTCAGTGGTTCACACAGTTTTTCAACCGCTGAAATGATACTTGTTCAATATCGTCAAAAATATCGCTATAAACATTTTTGAAATATCCGGCAACCGTACTTTAGATCCAGTGCAACCACTGTGCCCTGGAAAGTCAGCTAAGAGCTGATTGCGATTTGATTTCGTTTAAAATGCAAATTTTAATATTAAAACAAATAAATTATGATATTCCTTTGATGTAACTTATCCAGAAAAACAATGTTGCTAACAGGGCTGCAAACCTCCTAAAAATTGGGAGGGGTTCACTCCGGGGTTCGAACCCGCGAAGCTTTTCGTGTTTGGGTTCACGGAGCGGGTTCAGTCATAATTTTTTTCGCTAAAGGCCTGTATCCAGCACTGCGGAAAACTCTTGCCAGGAGTTTGCTATTTATTTTGAGTTTGTGGAACCCAAGTAAAATATTTTTGACAAGTTTGAATTTAAATAAACGTTAAACGAACTTCGGTCTACCATTGTGGATTTAATTTCAGTACGACGTGTCTAGTTATCTATTATTGATTGAGCGGTCGGGTTTGATGACATCACACCTTGACATCCGCCACATTGGTCTCACAATTCGTTCTAAATTATTGGGCCGATAGCTGAGCAAGAAACTGCAATTGGGCCTGAAAAGATACAAGTCTGTTATATGTGATTACATGATTAGAACAAGAGCTCAGCAGCCGGGTCTGTACCTTGGCGAAATGTATCTGCTGCTTGGGATAAGTTTGGAAACTATTACAAAACAGACACCGCTATTATTAATTTATTTAAATTAAATCTTCTATTTATATAAACATGGCGTTTGCATTGTTCTCCCCCCATTTTATCTCCCCTTTTTTTTTTTTTTTTTTTTTTTTTTTTAATGGGAAAAGGGGGATCATGAAGTTGTGCAAAAGTATGTAACAGGTAGAAGGAAGCATTTGCGACCCTATAAAGTATATATATTCTTGATCAGCATCAACAGGCGAGTCGATTTAGCCATGTCCGTCTGTCTGTCTGTCCGTCTGTCCGTATGAACGCGTCGATCTCAGAGACTATAAGAGCTAGAGCCACAAACCCGATTCAAGTCGAGTTTGTTTCAGATTTGGAAAATTCCTCCCCCTCCCCCCTTTAAGCGCAAAAAACAGTCAGAGCCACAATTTTTAAGATAGACCTTCCAAACTCTACATATATCAAGTAAGGGATCAAACAATAAACACCTAAGTTATATACGAATCAATTTTGCTTGTGGGAGAGAGGGGGGGTCTTGCATTGTCAGTTATCGCGCGCGGCCGCATGCCATGCGTTTGTGTGTATGTTGGAGTGTGTGTATGTGTGAGTGTGTGTGTATGTATAGAAAAAACACTCGAAATCAAGGGAACAGGGTATTTTGTAGTCGGGGCACTCGACTGCAGCTCCCTTACTTGTTTCAATTTGCGGGGGCGGGAGGGGGCGTGGCAAAAATTGAAAATAAACTTGATCTGCCTGCAGATAGAAGAAGCATATGTCCCATACTTGTCAAACCTCTATTTCTTACCATCTCTGAGATCTGTGCGTTCATACGGACAGACAGACGGACAGGGCTATATCGACTCGGCTGTTGATGCTGATCAAGAATATATATACCTTATGGGGTCGGAGATGCATCCTTCTGGCTGTTACATACTTTTGCACAAACTTATTATACTCTATGTACCTTTGGTACAGAGTATAAAAAACAGAATTTCTATCCATCCAATTTCTCTCCGTTTTCTGCTGAATCGTGCGCATTACCGCAAGTGGATGAATCGTACAATTGGTTTGGAAGGCGTAAGAAAATGTTATTTATATATTAATACGCTAAGATTTTTTCATACGAATGTACGGCCCCCTTTTTAGCCTAGTAAAACAAATTCAATAAACCCAAAATTTATACCATATGTTCGTATGAGTATTTTTGTGCGAGGCAAGTGCTGCTAATAAAATGTATTTTGGAGCATAAGCATTATTGTTTTATAGCAAATTAAAGATACGGTGACATGCAGATGGTATTAAATTCAATTGACTAAATAAAATTATGTGAAAATAGTCGGTATTGTTCGGGAAATTCGATGAGATACAGGAAAGGTACATACATACAATTCGATGGCAAATTCACTAATCAAATTTAAATACACCGAGCACAATTGGAGATTGTGCAGTGATCTTGATATCGAATCGGTATTTCATCGAATCGGAAATATGTACATCGAATCTACGTATTTATTGCCTTTGGTAGGGTCACGCACTATTACTGCGCTATAAAATCCCTTCAAAAAAATGTATACGATTAGTTTCTGCTAAAGAAACAAATTTTGTCTCTTCTCACTTTCTTTGGAGCCATCCCCAAGCAACATTTCACAGGCTGTCGGCTTCAAAAATAAACAAATGCATTGAAAATTGTTTTAAGGCTTACACTTTACCAAAAACTTTAACAAAAGATCAAGGAAAGGAAGAAACGATGTTAATAGCTTTCAGGGTAGTATAAAAAAGACCAACCTATGCCAAGTTGGTTAACCAAATGTTGGCTGACTGTTCAAAATTGAAATATATGTTACTCAGATTTTCCAGGGTTTCAAACCAATTCAGATACAATTATGATGGGGCTGCGCCGAGGTGGCCGAAGAGAGCTGTGGGATAAATAAAAGAATTGAGAAATGTTTGTGGTATTTCTAAAGTTTCACGTGCGCTGACTTACGGATTTTAGCTGGCGCGCTTCCTCAACGACTTGCAATAGAAATATCTTATGCGACCTGAGAACCTGCCAAATTTCATCACTGGAGGTGGTAGGCAATTGTAGTAGGGTTTCCAGTTTGCTAAAAATAAGTGGGGAAATAATTACACAGAAGTGAGGAGAAGAAAATCAGGCGTCAAACTCACGCAGTCTGCAGATTCATGCGATCTTTAATGGACTGCAGGCGCTTTATGATCAGTCCAGTGAGGGAACCTTTTGGATGTAAAAGAAAACAACAATTACTAATATAATCCGATGGCTTTCACTCATTTAGAGCTAACTTTATTAGACTACCAGACAACCTCAGCCTTATCAACTAGGAACCATCTTTCAGTCAGAAGTCTGATTTGAAGACCACTTGATTTTTACAAATTATCCTAATAAATTAATATGACTTACATAAACATCAATTATTAAAACAACATTAATTCCATAAACAGCCACCATTTCGATTTTCAATTACATAATCACAGTATCTAATTCATTCGGCGGAAACTGCAAATACATCATTCTTTATTTAAAGACCTGCGTGAATAATAGTTGAAATCTAAAAACTTAGCCCACCTCCGACAACGAAAACAACCCAGAGCGATTGTGACACTTATGAATTATTGAAAGCCCAACCAGTATTCGATAAAAATTTAAAGTTTTTGATTTTTTGTTTAAAAGATAAAATGGTTTATTTATGAAAAATGTTTGTCAAAATAGTTATGCCGACGATTTTACAATAGAGCACACTCTTAGGTATGCGGAATGAAATACAAACATTTTTTCAAAGGTCCTCGAAAAGTTTCAAGAAAGACAATCGGAAAACCATTTTTAGAGCGGAGCTCTTTTACGCAGGTTCGACTGAAGGGCAAATCCAGAAAACCGATTGTATTTGCGGCAGATTTCTTACGCTTTGGATTTTGCAAAGTCAGCAGCTTTGGTCTTGGCAAGACAGCCATAACAGCAGGTGGGTGGTGGTGGTGGATTACCAATACACTGACCAAAATAGTGACCGAATTAGTGACTAAGACAGTGACAAAAACAGAGACCGTAACAATGACCAAAACTGTGACTAAAACAGTGACCAAAACAGCGACTAAAACAGTGACTGAACCAGTGACCAAAACAGTGACAAAACAATGACCAAAACTGTGACTATAACAGTGACCGAAACGGTGAACAAAACATTAACCAAAACAGTGACCAAAGCAGTGACTAAAACAGTGTCTTAACTGTGACTAAAACAATGGTGGCGTTCACCAGCATAAATCGATGACCAAAAGTCGACTAATTTTGTTAGATTGTGCTGGTGAACAGGCGTGATGTGCAATCATGATTGCTAATATTCGTGATTGTGTTAGATGTAAATCCATCAAAGTATTTCTTTGTTAGATTGATTTGATTTTGTGATTGTCATCGATAGAAAACAGCTGACAGCAATAAACAAAGAATTAATTTTGTGGAAAGTAAAACAAAATGGGCAATGAATTGTCTTTGATTCTTGCAGTTTGGATGTTGGCAAAACGGGAGTCCTTCTCATCAATAGGTGACCGTTTCGACATACCCTCCTATTCACTGCGTCCCATTTGCAGCTTTAAATGCTTCTTGCATGTCTGCCATACCTCCGGCACCCGCTTGCCCATCTCTGCCTTAAAGATGACTCGCTTCACCGAGGTGTGTATGACTTGTGCCTCCTCCGGTGTGGCCTGCAGCACCTCCAGCATGATCCTGAGCTGCACATCTTCACTGACATTTGGTATACGCTGCTGCTGGAACGTATTGATCACCTCAAAGTTACATGTTCACTATATAAGCTCCCAGTGGAATGCATAGATAATGCAGCACAATCTTGGGTCCTTCCGCAAACTGTACAATGGGCTCGAGTGTTCGTGCTCTGCATCTCATCCAAATCGGTTGGGAGAGAGCTTTCCTCCTGCAAAACGGCCCCCCAGTTGATTCCTCAAACCTGGCCGCATGAAACTCCTCAATGGAGAGCATCTGCAAGGAGTTCTCCTCTTCGCTTACAAGTAGCCAATCTGGGACAACCAGAGACAACCAAGTCTCCACCGAAGAGTTCGAAATTTCGCCATATCGGCGTTTTTTGACGAAAGTCACATCCAATGTAATGGATTTTACTTGATGTTATTCATATTTTATTATTTGTTTTATTTGCGGTCAAAAGTTCAAAACTTCCGCCAATAAAAAATATCGATCATTTTGTTGGCTGCAAGTTCTATCAAAAACCGTTCACTAGCAGCCAAGCACTTTTTGTTATTGTTGATTTATGTTAGATGATTGGTGTGTGCTGGTGAACTGCTTACCAAAAAAAAATCAGCGCATAGTGCTTACTGGCGACTCTTCAACAAATGCATTTCGGCATCCCGATATTTCCAGCAAAGAATCAAAGACAAGAACATTTTCGATTACTCACCATACAATAACCTGAAAACGCTCAAAAATGTATGCAGCAGAAAGCAGAAAAGTGTAAACAGACAAATAGTCTGATCTGATTTAGCAACCATTGCCATCCAAGTCGGCTGAGAATTCCGGGTACTCAGCTAAAAGGAAGGAGAGATATGATGACGAAAGAGGATGTTGTTGCGTATGCGATTACTTACTTCATAAAAACTCTCTGAGATTCTCCGACAGCGGGGGGTTCTGCACTTGGTTAACATAGCCCTCAAAGAAGGTCTCAATATTCGACTGCTTTAGCATGCTAAAGTTCTTAGTGAAGCCGCAGTTTTGCACCTGCCTGTGGAGAAAAAATAAACAAAAAATCATATAAGAAAGTCGGTCAAGCTGTATTTTAATGGACAACATGGATCAACCACGCTTAGCCGTTACAACAACAAAAATTGTAGCGCATTCGGTAAAAGTAGAAGATGATTCGTTCCCAAAAAATTTATATCGAAACGAGGAGCTTTTCATTACGTTATTTGAATTCCGAGTGGGCGGCCTTTAATCATGAAAGCAGATTCACTTCGGGACCGCCAACACAGCCCATGACCACCGCCGAAGTCACTCGTTTTTTTCAGAAATGTTATTGGCTTGGCTTGCCTGCCGCTATTTTGAACAAATTGAAAGAATTTGAAGTGAAGGAAGCAGAAGCGAAGGCAACGGAGTAACCGAAAAGACAACGAGACAGCAGATTCACTTCGGGACCGAAGTCGCTCGTTTTTTTTTTTTAGAAGGAAGCGAGCGCCACTTTTGTATGTATGTATGTATGTGTGAGTAGATGAGCGCGTACATTTATAACAGGGGCCGGCAGCTTGCTATCTGGCGTGCATACGAAAAATCTCAAAGCAGCGCTGCTTCCACACACACGGTATAAACTGTTAAAGCTCCGCTGCGTTACGTGTTCGCGACGCAGTCGTTGCTACTGGAAAAGAGAGAAATTTTTGCGCTGCTCTCACACACACCAATGCAAAAATGTGAATGTATTTCTTGGCTGCCTCTGATGTATAAACGCAAAGTAAATCAGCATACGCACTTTTTTTCTTTCTCCCTTTTGAAGAGAGCTCAAATAAATTTTTTTCACCGTTAATCTCATGCGGAAATTATTCTTTTTTCGTTTGTTCAGGTGAATGCATTTATTGTGTATGTGCACGCCGAAATTGAAGAGAACAAGCACAATCAAGTTGATGGCTTGGCTTGGTATGCCGCCATCTTGAAAATTTTAAAGAAATCGGAAAAGTCACAAATAAAAATGCATAAGGATATGGCAACGAATTACTCAGAAAGAGAAATACGAAGCACA
Organism: Lordiphosa collinella; assembly: GCA_018904265.1. Classification (NCBI taxonomy): domain Eukaryota; kingdom Metazoa; phylum Arthropoda; class Insecta; order Diptera; family Drosophilidae; genus Lordiphosa; species Lordiphosa collinella. The sequence continues at coordinate 41,359 of JAEIFV010000661.1, forward strand.
TTTACTTCAGTTCACCGAAGTCACTCGAGTTTTTCACACAGACGCGACCCCAAACTTATGAATGTGTGTGACACACATGAACGAACAAGCACACTTTTTATTGGCTGGTGCAGAAAAGAGAGCGCTCAAATCAGTTACCTCGCTGTTTTTCTCTTTTATAGCTAGAATCTTTCCGAATTCCGAATTACTTTCTCTTCTTCCTTTTTTTTTGGCTTGGCCTGGCCAAGAGCGCGTGCTTCTGCCGCCATTTTGAAAAAATTTAAACAAAAGCACATGTATTTGGATAAAAGCACAAACACTTACCAATACAATCAAAACTCTTTTCCAGTTGAGCAAATCCATTTTGCTACGCTCACAATGTAATCAGGGAAGGGGGTGGAATAATAGCAAGGATATCTTCCTTCAGCACAGGCGCGACTACTTTCCTTTACTACGCTCGATGTGAGAATTCGTTGGAATTCTATGCGCAATCACTTCAAGAAGCTAGCAATCGGGGAACGGAGGGAATAAATAGCGAGACCACGAGCCTTCAGTACGTTCGATGTGAGAATTCGTTGGAGTTCAATGCAGTGTCACTCACCTCAAGAAGCTAACAAGTCAAATTTGATTTTCTTTTATTTCACAAAAAAAAAAAAAACAACTTTTTTTCACTTGGAATACGTCTAATCACTTCGACACACACAAACTTTTTACTTGAACTATGTAAGTCTGCTCACTTCGACACAAAAGTTGTAATTGACAATTAACTCCGCACACATCTGCTCTGTAGGAACTGCCAAACACAAAAGGACCAAAGAGTGGCGACCAAGGTATATTTATACCTTGGTGGCGACTGCGCGACCACGAGTTCTTGAAGCGTTGAACGTCAACTTAGAGATGGGCCACATGCAAGTATCGTGCAAGTATCGACTGAGTCACTGTGAAATCACTAATCACTGAATTTCTCAACCTTTTGGGCGGTATATTCAAAATTTCTATTAATGAATTAAAATTAATTATATACAATGTGCGTGTTATGCTGGACTTAATTAATTCATATTTTGTACAGACATTAGGGTGGGTCAATTTTTTTTCGAGAAATTCTAAATAATTTAAAAAAAAAATCAACATTGAGCCTGCGTTTATCAAAGTGATATAAATATGTGTGGTATTTAGAAATGGTGGAAAATTAAATAAGTCTTTATAAATAAGTAAAAAAAAATCCGCAACAAAGCCATTCCATAAAACTAAAACAAAAAGCTCGATTGGAGACTAGCTTTAAAATTAAAATTGATAACACTTAATTTAGTTAGTTAAAAGGCAGAATAAGATTTTGTTACCTGGACAAACACTTAAAATAAAAGTATTATCTCATTTTTATTTATTTTTATATAATTTATATCATCATTTGTGGACTTTTTTAAGAGAATAACTTGCCATCTTATAGGATCTTCTTAAATAAAAACAAATTTCAGCATTTCACTATGATAAACGGGCATTTCATTACCGGAAGTTTGTGGTTTAAAGTTCGTAATAATTCGAATTAGATTTTAATTAAAAAATGTATAAAAATATGTCTTGAAAATTTAGCAAATTCTCGAAAAAGTTTGTAGAAAAATTGGCTAATCCGATAGATTTTAGAATGGATTTGTTGGCTTAGTAGGTAAATTAATTAGAAACCGGGTTTTCCCAATTTAGAAAGTTTCCCCCCAAAGACTTAAGATTAAGAGTTCATATCAGAAATATTTGACTCTAAAATTTGTTAGTTGATTGCCTCTTAAAATAGTTTGCATATTTTGGCAGCCTCTTTCAAGGTAGAAAAATGGGCTGTCAAAGTCAATCTAAGTATGTTTAGCTTATTTGAAAACCAAGTGTTCTTTATTGAGCCCATTCCTAACGCATTGTGAACGGTAGAACCAAGCATACACCAACCAAAAATAGCACTGATCTGCCTTCAGACAGTACTAGTCTAAATACAAAATTAGGTCGCTCTAGCTCTACTAGTATCTGAGATCTCGGTGTTCATACTGACGGACGGACAGACGGACATGGACACATATATCGACTTGGCTGTTGACACTGATCAAGAATATATGTACCTTATAGGGTCGGAGATGCTTCCTTCTGCCTGTTACATACATTTGCTCGACTTTAGTATACCCTTTTTATTCTTCGAGTAACGAGTAACCATCGGGGACAATTTTTTCAGAATTTATCAGTTGGGGTAGCTCTACTAAACAATTTCCTGTTGTGTATCTATTTTTAACTATCAGCCTTGTTCTCAATTTCACTTACTTTTCAAAAGTAATTCCAAATCTATTCCGAAACGTTTTAGTTATTGTGTTCTGAATTCCTCGAGAAACTGCTTCGAAATTTCTTTTGTGAACTAGCGGTCCCACTGCCGCTTACCGGTTGATAGTTGTCAAATTACAGCTATTGATTAAAGCAAATTAGTCCTGATTTTTATTTCTACCGTAGGCTATAGCTATTGATAGCTTAAAATTGCAGGAGGTCGAAATAATGCTCTGCTTAGATCCAGTTTTGTGAGACTCCAACGTATACTGTAGACTTTGCAGACTGTAGACGTATGCATTAGCACTTAGCAAATTAAACTTTGAGTTTATTGTGCGATACAGTCGAGCTCATTGAGTCTCTTTAGTTGCCATCACATTTAAAAAATTTAGCACGATTCGGTATCAAATTATAACCCTTTACCAACGGATACACGACTATCGATTGGTAAATGTCAATCCAGCTGGTCGGCGTCGGATTTTCGAGGAATTGAGAACACGAATATTTCACGTTTTACTTTTCGTTTTTGCTAGCCGCAAAGAAATAGGAGGTGTTCAGCAAATTTAAATTTTTGTAAATAGAATAAACTTACAGACGACAGTTTCAAGATACCAAAATATCTAAAATTGTCCAAAGAATGATCCAATATTTTCATTTTGTGGGTGAGTAATATTTTTAAATGCCAAATTTGCAATTTATCTTTCAGACAGCGTCAAGGCATCACGTTTGAAACCGCAAAATTAGTTCGTTTTACTTTTACCAGAACACGAATCAATTCCACTTCCGAAATATTTTTGCGAAAGTTGAATTGAGAACAAGACTGTATATTTTGCTTTTCTAGCTATTTTTTACAGTAAATTGAGTCATTTTTGAGCATTAACAGTTGGCAACACTATTCACGACCAACCCCATCGCTAGCGCAGCGATAACGTAAAAATAAGCGCTTACCAACACTTGCAGCAAGCGTTGCAACGACAACAACAGCAACAGCCGGCGTGTGTGTGTGTGTTGAAATGTTAAAAGAAAACGAGGAAGATAAAATGAAGTAACAAAATTAATAAAACAATTTGACCTTTCAACGCACAAGTAATATACGACGATTCTGAGAGTTATTAAGCAGAGATTTAGCATAAGTCATGAAGTGGTATGAGATTGAATTGGACGGCAGCAGAACGACAACATTTCCTGAGCGCGCGGTGCCGGGCTTTGGCCAGGAGCCACAGCAGGATGATAACTGTAAGTAAAATGGCCCTGCTGCTGGCTGCTGCTAATCTTGTCCACCTTCAGCGCCTTACCTCGGCGGCACAATCCATGGCGGCAAATGGGGCTGGATAACGCGTCGGTACTCGGTGGATGCAACTTTGCTCATTTGTTCGCTGGATACGGGTGATCGCATTGCGCGCTATACCTTCTGGAGTGAGTTGGCCCAGGACCATCAGCGAAAGAGCATTCGGTGTGTGGAGGAGCTGTTTCCTGACCAGTCCGCCAATCCCATGCTGGTCGTGTGCCTGGAGACCTGGGGCGGTGGTGCACAAAGGCCAGAGGACTGTCTGCGTGCCAGGACCCACTTGGCCATCTACTCTACCACCTACAACCAAGTGTTGCGTTACATCAATCTGGATGGAATCTATGCCAGCACTTTGTCTTTCCTGGACTTTCAGGTGTGCAATAGAACCTATTTGCGGCAATTTGATGGCTGTCTGGCGGTAGGCTCGGACGAGGGCACTATATTGCTGCTGGATCTGAATTTTCGACACTTGGTGGAGACCAGATGTCGGAACATACGTCGTCCGGAGGCGGAAATTCCTATGGTGGATATGAAACGTTTCTCCAGCGAGGGCTCCATAAATCGCATTGTCAGCCAGCTGGGCGAATGTCGGCAGGAAGACGTACACTTGGCTGTGGAGGTGGATGGTGAGCTGTAGTTTGGGCATGTATCTTCTGCTTTGTAACTAATCCCACTTCTATTGTGCAGTGGTTCGTAGCGGAATTCGCAGTCTGATCGGCATTGACTTTATTTCTGGCTTCGCTGCTGGACTAGAGGACGGACGCATTATACTCTACGATCTGGCTGCCTTTCGAGTGACCTCTGTGCTTCGTCCGCCAAATGACGAAAACTTAGACTCGCTCGCCTCGGTGAGCCGCCTCTGCTGCATTATTCCGCCTGATGATCCCAAGCCCTGCTTCTATATCTGTGCCATGTACCAGAGTAGCGAGAGATTAATGGTCCTGCTGCATGACGTCAACTTCAGACGCTCCTTTGTGGAACCAGGCAGCGATAGGTTCCATTTTGAGGTAGAGTCTCCATTAATTTGATTACTTTTATATAAAACCAGCTGAATCCCCGTGGTCCCCGGGTCTTTTGCATTATTAATAAGCAAGTTTTGGGAAAACTAATGTTTTTAGTCCATACTCTAAAGGGCTTAGCTTAATAAGCATGGTAAAGTACCCCGAAGGTTTTTAAAATCAGGATCAGGAATGAATCAGGAATTGTAGATATCTAGGAGGGTATGTACACCAAATTTCAAGTAAAGAGGTCTATTGGTTGACGAGTAATCTGCAAAGAAACTAAAACATAAATTATGATATAACTGGACTCATATTACGTCTTACCATGCACTGTTGATTGAATATTTATAAGATTTATCGTATTTATCCAATACAAAATTCATGAATTTGTATTCCAATTTCCTTGGTCCTAACACGGTGGTCAAAGTTTTCAAAATTTTAAATGACCACTTTCCAGATTTGACAAGACCACGGAATTCTTACAGCTGATGTGTCTTTTAACCATCTAAATAATACAAAACAAACAAGTAAGGGAGCTGCAGTCGAGTGCCCCGACTACAAAATACCCTGTTCACTTGATTTCGTTTGTTTTCCATTACAGACACACACACTCACACATACACACAAACGCATGGCATGCGATAACTGACAATGCAAGACCCCCCTCTCTCCCACAAGCAAAATTGATTCGTATATAACTTCGGCGTTTATTGTCCGATCTTAGTGATCTTTTTAGAATAGATAGATATTGGGCCTTACTTGATATATGTAAAGTTTGGAAGGTCTATCTTAAAAATTGTGGCTCTGACTGTTTTTTGCGCTTAAAGGGGGGAGGAATTTTCCAAATCTGAAACAAACTCGATTTGAATCGGGTTTGTGGCTCTAGCTCTTATAGTCTCTGAGATCGACGCGTTCATACGGACAGACGGACAGACAGACAGACGGACATGGCTAAATCGACTCGTCTGTTGATGCTGATCAAGAATATAGATACTTTATAGGGTCGCAAATGCTTCCTTCTTTCTGTTATATACTTTTGCACAACTTCATGATCCCCCTTTTCCCATTTTTAATGGGAACAGGGTATAAAAATAAGAAAAATGGTGATTGCTCGACTTTGCATTTGAAAATCTCGAAATGGAATTTGAATAAATGTAAGATAGGCTGAAACTAGTTTAATTTTATTGTTTCCCTATAAAAATTTGATCGAAAAAAGTGTTTTTAAGTACCATTAATTTTTTGGTCTCGGTGGAACTTTTCTGTGGAAATGCCCATATCTAAAATTGTTCTAATGGTACAAAGAGTTAAAATACGATGCATAAGAGACCATAACAAACTATGTGATTGCAATTAACTCTTAAGTTTTTGCTTTGCCTTAAACAGAAATCACCTAAAAATCTTGATCTTGATCACGTATCGACACACATAAATATATTTTTTGAAAAAAGTACAGAAGATTTTTAAATCAAACAAAGTACATTTCAAAGGACAATTCATTAGAAAGATATTAAAAATATTTGGGCTTAACCATTGTGACAGGTTTCGCTATACTTTGTCTTCATATACAGGCCTGTTCCGGTTTTCACATATTTCTTCGATTTCAAATGAAAACAAAATCGAACGATTTGGTTTTAGCTGTTCTGGTATTCGAACGATTTGCAATTCGAGTGTTTCATTTCCAAATTGTTTCCGTTGACTACACTTTCACCTTAATCAACAGGTGAATCAAAACAATCCAATAAATAATCACTCAAAATAGTTGATAGTAGTTAAATATAGGTGTTTAAAATGTCGTTTCTATTTTTAAGGGCATTTTATTAACATTTTCCCAGCGTTTCATAAACAAGTGAAAACCAGAACAGCTTGAACAAAATATGTGAATTCGATTTGGATGGCACGTGGCAAAATTGAAGCTATTAATAAAAATTATGAATTTTTTTTATTAAAAATAGTTTTTAAGGGAATGTAAAAATGCAAAAAGTATCTAAATACATTAAACAATGGTACAAAATTAACTTTAAGCCATTAACTTGACGCCTTTATGTACAAAATCGCATTTACTTTTGTATTCATCGGCTCCAAGAAATGTGAATTCAAATCGAGTAAATCTATCGAATTGTGAAGACCGGAACAGGTAGCCAAATCGAATTCGAGCAAATTTAGTGAAAGTGAAAACCGGAACAGGCCTGATAGATGGGCTCGAAAACCACTTCTGTTTTTGTCACGTTCGAATCGCTTTTCATTTTGCCAATCTTTTTGAAACAGGATTTCACTTGCTCTTCACTTTAGCACTAATTTAAGTGCTAGCTAAGAGCTATATAAGGTAAAAAACGAATTGAAATGTCGTTATATTTTTACTTTTTTTTCACTTTGAATGTGACAGAATAGAAATGTCCATATATTTTTGTTTTCTGTTTATTTTAATCCTCATCACTAGACCCCGGATTTTATGCAAAAACATGTTTTGAACCTGTTGACCAAATTTAGTACGGATTGTACAGAAATTCGCTTCATATAAAAATATTTAGATGGGATCCTAGTTAATTTGGCATATTCGACATATTTTGCATATGGGCATTTCCACAGAAAGGTCCACTGAGACCAAAAAATTAAAAGTACTTAAAAACACTTTTTTCGATCAAATTTTTATCGGGAAAGAATTAAATTAAACTAGTTTAAGCCAATTTTAAATTTACTCATATTCCATTTCGAGATTTTCAAATGCAAAGTCGAGCAATCATCATTTTTCTTATTTTTATCATTCTTTTGCAGTTTTTTTTCCTAAAAAAGTACCTATAGATTTCAGTAAATTTGCCTCTTTAAAGTCATTTTAAGGGTACGAAGTGTAAACAAAGATTGCATAAAAAACTATAACAAACTATGTGAGTGCAATTAACAGTAAGTTTTTTCTTTGCATTATCAAAGAAACCACAAAAGAAATCATAGGGAAAAATTTGTCACATAACGTATGTCACGTAACGTATCACAATGAGTCAAATATAAAAAATACCAACATTTATTTTTCAACGAATCAGCTCTAAATATATAGTCACACGATTGCAGATCGTACTAAAATTAGTTGTGTTAAGAAACTCGAACGGGTTTCGCAGATTTTTGCATTTATATGAAAGTCAAAAAAACGCACTTCCATATTCTGTCACATAACGTATTCCTTTTTGTTTGCCAGTAACTTGGGACCTTCTCTTTCTACAACTCGCAGCGTATACATCAAAAATAGTGCTACTAAAACGCTATTAAAAAACCAATATGGACAAATGTATTTTAAAATTTTTCTTTGTTTTTCTTTATGATGAAGGTTAAAAAATTCGTACGACTGTCGCGTGCGTGCTGTGGAAATGCCCATATTTCGAATTTTACCGACATATTTTCCGACATATCATCAAATCAGGCTTCCCAATATTAGTTTTTTGATATTTAATTTTCATTTATTGATACACACAGTCATTGTACGTGTTTGGAATTGTTTGAAAAAGAAAAAACAAAATGTCCAAAATAATCTAAATCTAATCCAACAAGTGATGCGCCTAAATGCTTGGTCGCGCGAACTAAAAATTGAAGCTATAGTGGTAAAAAACGAATGCATGTATTTCATTGTATTCAATATGAAGTTAAAATTCTAAATCTCTAAACCGAAAAAATTATTTCTCAAGATTGCTACGGGTCGAAATCAGCAAACAACTGAGAAACACCAGAAATGCTCCAGACCCCAATGATAATTGGGAAAACGCTTTTTACTCAGACTTATGCAAGAACATGATGTCGGTAATCTTTCCATTCAGATCTTCAAACAAAGAAACATTAACATTATTTCTACATAAATATACTGGACAAATATTCCTAACGAAAGAACTATAAGTAACAAGTAAGGGAGCTGTAGTCGAGTGCCCCGACTACAAAATACCCTGTTCCCTTGATTTCGTGTTTTTTTCTTTACATACACACACACTCCAACATACACACAAACGAATGCGCGCATGCGGCCGCTCGCGATAACTGAAAATGCAAGACCCCCCTCTCTCCCGCAAGCAAAATTGATTCGTATATAACTTCGGTCTCTAACTTAAAAATTGTGGCTTTGACAGTTTTTTGCGCGTAAAGGGGGGAGAGGGGGAATTTTCCAAATCTGAAACAAACCCGATTTGAATCTGGTATACACCTACCTACATGCAAAAATTTGTGGCTCTATCTCTTATAGTCTCTGAGATCGACGCGTTTATACGGACAGACAGACGGACGGACATGGCTAAATCGACTCGGCTGTTGATGCTGATCAAGAATATATATTCTTTATAGGGTCACAAATGCTTCCTTCTTCCTGTTACATACTTTTGCACAACTTCATGATCCCCCTTTTCCCATTTTTAATGGGAACAGGGTATAAAAACTACTTTGAGCGTTTCTATGTACAATCAATCGCTCGAAGACACGAGGTTTGTTCATAAAATAACCCGAACACAGTCTCTTCGATTGCAGGAGCGATAAAAAAAAAATAGTCTCAATCTCATGGCTTGTGTACAGTTTAACGCCGAATCCGAACGGCAAAGTTTGAGAAGCTTTATCATGGCTGGTTACTTCACAGCTGGCGCTAACAGCTGGTGAAAGGTGACCGTGTTTATAAGTTGAGAGACTACTTCTAATTGCATTGCGGGAAATGGTGTGGACATGTATTAAATGCAATACTGGCTTAATACTCATTCTGCATTCATGCAAACAGTTATGTTTATCAAGGTGAAAGAATAACGCTTAAACTTAGAGCTTCCATTGAAAACAAAAAAGTTTTTCTAACTAAAACTACTTTTTGGACCTTACTTTTCTATGGAATCTATACTATATAGATGTCTGATTTCGACCAAACTTGGTGAAATCATGGAAAAGCATAGCACACTGTTAATTACGAAATTTAAAGGCGAACCCATTTAAAACAAAAAAGTTTTTCTCACTAGAACTTCTTTTTCGACCGATCATTCATACTGCAGCTATAGCATAAGTCATCCAATTTTGATAAAACTTTGTAGAATTCTGTAAAAGTATATAAAATAAGAGTATGCCAATGATAAGTTCGTTTTCATTAAAAACAAAAAAGTTTTTCTTACTAGAACTAGTTTTTCGACCGATTGTTCCTATGGCAGCTTAGTGAAATCATGGGAAAGGATAGTAAACTAAGAAATACGTATTTTGGGGGCGTTTCCAATAAAAACAAAAAAGTTTTTCTCACTAAAACTAGTTTTTCGACCGATCGTTTTTATGACAGCTAAATGCTATAGTCATCCGATCCGGCCAGTTCCGACAAATGTGCAGCGTATTTGTACCAAATGACTTCGTGCAAAGTTTAGTGAGGATAGCTTTAAAACTGACGGAGGAGATAGCATAGAAACAGACGGACGGACAGACGGACAGGGCTAAATCAACTCAGCTCGTCGTGCTGATCAAGAATATATATATTTTATGTGGTCGGAGATGCTTCCTTCAATGCGTTACAAACATCCGCACAATTTTATAATACCCTCTGCAAGGGTATAAAAAATGTCACCTCCGTTGGTCGAACACACGACTGCCAGCTTTTGAGTTATGCTACATCGTTTTACGCTATTAAATCGTTGAAAATTTTTAGTAAATTTTAAAACTTTGAATCTCAAGTAAGAGTAAAATACAAAGCCTGACAAAATAGCTGGTTTATTACAACAATTACTGTGACGAATCACAAATCGTCGTTGAATAGATAGATTGATAGTCGTCCAGTAGCTCGTGGGTGTTATATTTATTTACGAGGACTACTAATGCCCCAAGGAGACCAGACCAGAAGAGGGAGTTTTTCTCGAAACCACGTTTTTCAAACTGGTTTGCAGCTTTTCTCAAGTTCTACTGAATCGATTTGATGATGTAGGGCTCAATGGTCGCAGAATTGACGCGGCTATGGCCCGAATCTTAATCATTGGGAAAAATTTTTTTTTTTTTTTTTTGTTTACTGGCCTGCGTTTTCAAATTTTTTTCATGATTCTGCTTTGGGCCATAAAGGCACTCATACTAACCAGTTTGCCGTTTTCCGTTTTGCTTTCTGATAATGGTGACTCCCGGAAAGCTGTGAACTACTTATCAGCACACCTTTTTTTAAAAGACCCTACTTTGGAGGCCGAGAACTATTTGAACAGCACTCGCATTCACACATTTTTAATGGCACTGTGAAATTAGGCCGCGTGAATTTAGGCCGCGGTGCATTTTGTTTGGCGGCCTAACTGCATTCTGCAAAATGAATTTGGGCCGCGACCACAAAATAAAATTAGACCGCGCGACCTTCTTTCATTTTTCAAATTGAATGGAATGAAAGCGATCGGATGGACGATAGTCGAGTTATTATGGGCAGCACCGGTCGCAACGGTGATGGGCAGCACTTCACAGGTACAGAGTATGTTAAAGTCGGGCTTGACCGACTTTCTTACTTGTTTTTATACCCTTGCAGAAAGTATTATAAAATTGTCCGGATGTTTGTAACGCATAGAAAGAAGTATATCCGACCACATAAAGTATATATATTCTTGATCAGCATGACGAGCTCAGTTGATTTAGCCCTGTCCTTCTGTCCGTCTGTTTCTATGCTATCTCCTCCGTCAGCTTTAAAGCTATCCTCACTAAACTTTGCACAAAGTCTTTTGGTACAAATACGCTGCACATTTGTCGGAACCGGCCGGATCGGACGACTATAGCATATAGCTGTCATAGGAACGATCGGTCGGAAAACTAGATTTAGTGAGAAAAACTTTTTGGTTTTCAATTAAAACGCCTCAAAACTTCGCATTTCTTAGTTTACTATGCTTTTCCATGATTCCACCAAATTTGGTCGAAATGGGACATCTATATAGTATAGCTGTCATAGAAAAGTAGAGTCTGAAAAGTAGTCTTAGTTAGAAAAACTTTTTTATTTTCAATGGAAAAGTGCCTTAAATTGACATGTATTTGTTTTATATGCTGCCACGCTATTCTACAAAGTTTGGTCGGATGACTATAGCATATAGCTGCCATAGGAACGATCGGTCGAAAAACTAGTTCTTGAGAGAAAAACTTTTTTGCTTTCAAAGGAATCGTCTCTTACGTTGGCATATATTTATTTTATATAGTTTTACACAATTCTTCAAAGTTTTGTCAAAATCGGATGACTATAGCATATAGCTGTAGAATGAATGATCGGTCGAAAAACTAGTTCTACTGAGAAAAAATTGTTTGCTTAAATTGGGATCGCCTCCAGATTTCGAAATTAACAGTTTGTTATGCTATTCCATGATTGCACTAAGTTTGTTCGAAATCGGACATCTATATAGTATAGCTCCCATAGAAAAGTAAGGTCCGGAAAATAGTCTTATTTAGAAAAACAAACTGCAAGGGTAGGCCGAGCCGAAGTTAACTCTCCCCTATTTTTATTAAATGCAATGAATAATGGGTCCAGCCTCTCGACTTAGCTCAAAAATACTGTTAGACATCGAGCTTATCATGTTTTAGAGTTTTAAATCCGGTATTTTGATCCATTCCTCGGACCAGTCCGGCAGCATAAACAAGACGAACAAGGTTACCCCACTTGTTCTCAATGGGATTCATGGCAGGATAACGCGTTGGCCTTTCAAAAAGCTTGATTTTCTTTTCGCTGAAATACTCACGACTGGACCTTGACACGTGAATGGAAGCATTGTCTTGCTGAAAAATGGAATCTGGTTTCGGATTTTGCTCCAAAAAGTCCATTAAGACTTCATGCCACCTGTAATCTTGCATATGGGGGTCCGACTGTGAGTGCTTAAAGCGGACCAAACTATCACCAAAGTTTCGGGAGGTCTAATCCGAGAACACCACATTTTCCAAAATCCGACTTAATTTTGTAAGCAGGGTCCTTTTTATACCCTTGCAGAGGGTATTATAAAATTGTGCGGATGTTTGTAACGCATTGAAGGAATCATCTCCGACCATATAAAGTATATATATTCTTGATCAGCATGACGAGCTGAGTTCATTTAGCCTTGTCCGTCTGTCTGTTTCTATGCTATCTCCTCCGTCAGTTTTAAAGCTATCCTCACCAAACTTTGCACGAAGTATTTTGGTACAAATACGCTGCACATTTGTCGGAACCGGCCGGATCGGATGATTATACCATATAGCTGCCATAGGAACGATCGGTCGAAAAACTAGTTTTAGTGAGAAAAACTTTTTTGTTTTTAATGGAAACGCCTTCAATACGTATTTCTTAGTTTACTATCCTTTCCATGATTTCACTAAGTTTGGTCGAAATCGATGACTATAGCTTATAGCTGCCATAGACGTCGGTCGAAAAACTAGTTCTAGTGGAAAAACTTTTTTGTTTTTATGAAAACGTCCCTATCATTTGCATACACTTATTTTGTATACTTTTATACAATTCTACACAATTTGGTCGAAATCGGATGACTATAACATATAGCTCCCATAGGAACGATCGGTCGAAAAACTACTTCGAGTGAGGAAAACTTTTTTGTTTTTAATGAAAACGTCCTTATCATTGGCATACACTTATTTTATATACTTTAACTCATTTCTACAAAGTTTTATCAAAATCGGATGACTATAGCATATAGCTGCAGTATGAATGATCGGTCGAAAAAGAAGTTCTAGTGAGAAAAACTTTTTTGTTTTAAATGGGATAGCATCCAAATTTCGTAATTAACAGTGTATTATGCTTTTCCATGATTTACCCAAGTTTGGTCGTAATCAGACATCTATATAGTATAGTTCCCACAGAAAAGTAAGGTTCAAAAAGTAGTCTTAGTTTGAAAAACTTTTTTTTTCATCAAACCAAAAATCCGATCAAAAAATGTCGGCATTCTAATGTTTTGAAATTTTTTGTTTGTTTTGGTTTGACCAGTTTTTACAGTAATTTTGGTTTAATTTCTACACATTATCGACAGCTACACGTGAGCATTTAATTCTTTCCGTTATTTGCCTATCTGACATGCCGGCGTCTTTAAAATCATCAATTTAGGTCACTCTTTCGGGTGACATAGTCGGCCCTGTTCCGAATTCCGAGTCGGTTATCGTGTAAACGTTTGCGTTTAGAGTTTAATCTTTACAATCTTATATGGAAGATGACAAGCATTTCAACGGTTACTAGATTAGGTTAGGAAATTCGGAAGTGCTTAAGCAGCTAAAACCTATTACTCAATGCCAAGTGGATTCAATTCGTCAAAATAAGAAGACCTGATCTAGTAGCCACAGACATTCTGCTTACTTTCATATCAAATTGTGAACTTTAAATAAGAAAAAGCATCGTTCACTCGAAAACCGACTCGGAATTCGGAACAGGGCCGAGTATTGCCTTTTCCCATAATGATCAATCATGTTGGTTGAAGTTGAATCCCTGTGTTAATTAACTAATTTTGATTGTATCAAAATAAATCACAAATAAAAAGAAACAAGTTACTTCCTCCTGAGATGATGCCTCATAGTAGAGCTGGCAAATAAATCGATTCTCGAATCGATGTAGCGATTTTTTCCCTGCGTGAGAAACATCGATGTTATTTTTGAGAATCGATTAAAATCGAAAAAAGTTCCACCACTACTTGGAAAAGCGACGCCGATGAATCTCGTGCCTACGAAAAGAACAAAAAGTGTCCAATTTGATTACTAATCTGTCTTGGGATAACTAATATGGGTGTTTGCAAGTTTGTCAAGCAAAGATACAAAATATGGAAATATTTATAGGACCTGAGGAAAATCAACATATTTACTGAATAATTTAAAAACATCACATCCGATGATTAAAAATCAGGTAGTGTGTGACAGGTAGTGCCAACTAAAAGATGAAAGGTATTCCCTACCTTGAAAATAAGCACTGGTTCGGTTCAGTGGATCACACAGTTTCTGAACCGTTATTTATAGACCTATCCCAAATATCCTAGTTCACACCATAAAGGTGGTTATAAGGAGTAATTTAAAAAATAATTTTAAAAAAATTTGAAAATCGGTCAACAGTTACTATTCTTATCGTGTGAAACGTTTTCGAAAAAGTGTGTTCAAGTTTAAAGTTTCGACAATTGTTTTCAATCAAATAAAAATTATTTTCAATGGATTTCAAACATGGATTTGATGCATTTAGGCATTAGCTTTTACCGAGAAAATTATCAAAATCGGTTAAGTAGTTCCTGAGAAATTTGGAACAAAGATCGTAGAGACGAGGTATAACTAAGAGTAATATCGTAGGAAAACCTAAGGAAATGTAACAATGTAAATTACTTTAAATTATTTTGCAAATTTGTCAAATTGTAAAAACGGTGTATAAGTGAAAATATAAAATTGTGCGGATGTTTGTAACGCATTGAAGGAAGCATCTCCGACCGCATAAAGTATATATATTCTTGATCAGCAAGACGAGCTGAGTTGAATATGCCCTGTCCGTCTGTCTGTTTCTATGCTATCTCCTCCGTCAGTTTTAAAGCTATCCTCACTAAACTTTGCACGAAGTCTTTTGGCACATATACGCCGCACATTTGTCGGAACCGGCCGGATCGGATGACTATAGCATATAGCTGTCATAGGAACGATCGGTCGAAAAACTAGTCTTAGTGAGGAAAACCTTTTTGTTTTTAATGGAAACGCCTCCAAAGTACGTATTTCTTAGTTTACTATACTTTCCCATGATTTCATGATTTTAAGTTTGGTCGAAATCGGATGACTATAGCATATAGCTGCCATAGGAACGATCGGTCGAAAAACTAGTTCTAGTGAGAAAAACTTTTTTGTTTGTAATGAAAACGTCCTTATCATTGGGATACATTGATTTTATATTCTTTTTCACAATTCTACAAAGTTTGGTCGAAATCGAATGACTATAGCATATAGCTGCCATAGGAACAATCGGTCGAAAAACTAGTTCTAGTGAGAAAAATAAAAAGATGTGCTGGTTTTTGTTTTTGCTTGATTTTCTAATATTGTCTTAAGTGTACTGAATATTAAATTTTTGAAATATAATTAAAAATAATAAATAAAATTAGTGGGATTATTTTTTGGTAATAGCCAATAGTCCCGATTAATTTTGATTATTTCTAATCGTAATCACTTAGTAGTCAGAGATTTGTATACCGGCGGATTTTATAATCATTACAATTATTTTAAATAATCATCTAATTGATTACTAATCGTAATCGCAAATTAACTGTATAATCTTCTAACTAGAAATCTCCGTCTTCTCTCTTAGCAATTTTATTCCACCTCTGAGCGCACACGCTTAATGCTAGATGATGGCGCTTGCTCTGATATATGCTGCACCACCGTCTCCACATTTTCCTTTGCCGGTGACGATGGCACCCTGTTGGCCATTCTCAGCTGGTACTCTCACACGGAAAAGAAGAATAAACTAGTCTTGTTTGACATCAATCAATGGTACAAGGACGAAATGCCCTTTACGGCGCACCCTCATCACTCTACAAATTTTCTGGCCAGCTATGTACTGAGTGGACTGCAAAAGGGATTGGCATTGCAGCTGAAAGCGAGCACCATATTGCATTTCACCTCCTTGCAGCGCTGTGATGAGCATTTTTATCCTGATTCCTTGACCTTCGGTAAGAAATACGGGGGGAAAAGTTTCCACAATTTCAATAGTTAACCATTTTCAATTTCCGTCCAGATTGCTCTTTGCTGACCGCCAAAGGCAACCGTGTTTATGCTCATGATGGTGTCCAGCATCGTTTCCTCAATGCTCTGCGAGAGGAGAAGGCCACTTTGTTTCTGCATCCGCAGACCTGTCACGAGACAATTATACGACTGCGTCTTATTCCACAATTCTGCGAGCTGAACGCTAATGCCGCATTCTCCAAGGTAAGGGACTATTGGCTATCCGTCTCACTCCTTTCATCTTTCTTTCTCACTCTAGATAGCGATGTATGAGTTGATTCTTTCTGTGGCACTGGAGCACAATTGCATATCTTTGCTCAACGATTGCGCCAGAAGTTGGTTAGATGGCAGCTTCCTCTGCAACATGCTCAATCCCACTGAACTCTCCATGACCACTCTAACCAACTGGATAGTGAAACGGGCCAATCGCATCAAATCACGTTGCTCTGAACTTTGCCAGGGCATCTTCGACTACAATGGCTATTCCTTGGACGAGCGCGAGCGGAAAGAGTTTAACTTGCTTTCGGGACAGCTGCGGGAATTGCTAAAATTGCAATCATACATCCTGGAGCACGGCAAGCGCCTGCTTGCACCCTCGGTGCTGCAAGAGTATGAGGTCAATGAGCAGGCCCTGAAAACGGTCTATGAATATCAACGAGTGCTCTATTGGTTTATCGAGCGCGGATTATTGCCCGAGGGTGTGCAATTGCAGCAGGAGGAACAGGGACGAGTGTCGCTACTGGACAGGCTGAGACAAAACTATGTAGAGAGGCGTGGCAAGCGAGAAACACTTTACATTGATGCTCTGATTCAGCAAAATTCAATGAACGAGCACATAGAATCATATCCTCCCTCATCAATGCAAGCCATCATGCATGTGATGCTATCACCCGAAGCCCCGTTGGACCAAAAGCATGAGCTTATATTGTACCTTTTGCTGGATTTGGGACAAGAGAGGGGACGAGTGAGGACGCCGTTAAGCAAACAGTTCCAGATTTCGTTCAGCATCAGTGAGCAGCTGGTGAAATCGGTGAAATCATTTTGGTTTCTGGATTGCGGTGATTATTGGGTAAGGATTAGAGATAAAATCGATCTGGTCATGAACCCGGGGGTTCTTGATTTGATTATTTGATTAAGATCAAGAAGTAAAGTTTAACCAGTGCTGTGCACATAGTGGCATGTAGCTCTCAGCCCGTTACGAAAACAGAATTGAATTTGGTTCTTGCTGCGCCCAAATTCTTATAAAAAAAAGTATTACTCCCTAAGTTTTTGAAAAAAAAGAGACGGAATACTCTGCAACTAGTTTTCGTTGCCACTGAAATTAGTCCATTTACCAGTGACAATTGATTACCGTTCAGCTCTAAGAAGTTACTTGAATTTTACCCAAATAGCCTAATAACACAGTCATTTCATATGTAAAACCTTCCGCTGATTCCAAAAATCAAGTCCAATATTTTTTTAGCGGGCCGTTATCGAGAAATTGCGAAAAAGCTAGTTTTTTGATTGTGAAGAAAAGTAGCTCTATAAATATGTGTATATCTTAAGTTTTGGCTTGTGAATTTTAAAGTGGTCAGATACACTTTATAGAGAGTTGAATGCGCTATTACATTCTGTTTCTAAAAAAAATAGATTTCAAGTACGACTTTCACCATGAATAAAACTCTCTAAAATTTATTTTTATACTCTTTACCAAAGGTACATAGAGTATAATAAGTTTGTGCAAAAGTATGTAACAGCCAGAAGGAAGCATCTCCGACCCCATAAAGTATATATATTCTTTCATCATATATATATTCAGCATCAACAGCCGAGTCGATATAGCCATGTCCGTCTGTCCGTCTGTCTGTCCGTATGAACGCACAGAATTCAGAGATGGTAAGAGATAGAGGTTTGACATGTATGGGACTTATGCTTCTTATACTTGCAGGCAGATCAAGTTTATTTTCAATTTTTGCCACGCCCCCTCCCGCCCCCGCAAATTGGAAAAAACGTAATATCTCCCACAGTTTTATAGATAGAAGCTTCTAGACATATTTTCTAATAAAAATTTTTGTTCGATTTGCCAAAGGAATGGTAAAGATCGGATGAACGGTAGTAAAGATATGAGCAAACGAAAATTCAATATATCTGGACTGCTCCTGCAGTAGCAAAACACATACATATGTATGTAGATGTATGTATATATGAGCAACGACTACACAGCAAAGTGATAGCCAACAATATTTTAGGACAAATTTTTATTTAACGATTCATATTGGATCGATGTGGGTGTGATGACCCCGCCCCGCCAAAAATTCCACCTTTTAAATGAATTAAACCTGCAAATATATTGTCTGGTAATCCACACGAATCCTATAAAACCAAATAGGGTAGATCCAATTGGATTCTTGCAGCTAACTGGGACGCTCTCATTTTCCCCCTTCCCTTTCCCACATACGCAATATTGAGAGAGAGAAATTAGAGATGGTCGCGGGACAAATATATCGCCCGATACCCATCTGACTACTAAGACGAGGATTGTTTAAATTGCAAATAATATAAAAATAGTCTAGTTTTTTAATACTAACATAATATCAAGCAATCACAATGATGTTAAGTCATTCTGGTCACTCCGGAGTCCCGCGTAGTTTTCGATGTACGCCCATCTCTAGCTCTGGCAAATGCAAAGTTTTTTTTTGTCTGCGGCGCGTGCCAATCCCTCTCTCTCTCCTTCTCTCTCCTAATTATACTCTGTACCAAAGGTACATAGAGTATAATAAGTTTGTGCAAAAGTATGTAACAGCACCTTAAATTATAAGTATTTAAGGAATTCAAGTCGACTCGTAGGTCTTTATTCATACATCGACCCCATTGCTATTGCAATGGCCTCCTCGTGGTGTTCCATGGGTACCGATTTTATATAATATAATCGGGAGCAAATGCGAGCGGCGACCCCAACTGGTACAGAGTATAATATAGTCGGGCTTGACCGACTTTCTTCCTTGTTTTTTCTAATCTTCATATGAACATCCTTTACAATTCTAATGCGACGTATTTTACTTAAGTCCGCTGAAGAATAAAGAAGTTATTGGCACTTCAGTGAAAAATTACAGGTTTGAAGTTCATACAAATAGACTTAGTTTCAATGATTTTATTGTTCATCGTAGGGGGCATAGCTAACATTCAAACTGTACTATTTAAGGCAGGGATCGTAATAAATATTAAAAATAAAAATTATTTTCTGATTTTTATTTTCTAAATCAAAAAATAAAGATTATTCTGTAATTTTTATTTTAAAAATCGAAAATAAAAATTAAATTCAAATAGCTGTTGAACCAGGCGGCGTAGGACTAAAATCTAAAAACATATACGATCTGTGACTCAATACCTTTCATTTCCTTAAAGGACCAATATCAAGGATCTAAACATGTTATGCCTAAATTTACTGCTAATTTTTTTTTACCACTTAAGCTACTGAAGTTGTGCCTCCCATTTCTGAGTTGGTTTTGGTCACAGGCTAGGCGGATATAGATGAGCGGGTACCAGCATTCCCCATAACATGTTTATCTGCTTTGCTTCACAGAGAATACATTTTTCAAGTCTATCTATCTGGTGTTGAGGTGATAGACTCTGCGCTTGTTTAAGGGGCTAGTACAAGTTTCGCGTGCTGTTTTTATATGCTTGTTTAATAGTTCACAGAAACAAAACGAAAAGATATTTTTCAAATCGGTTTTTTATTTGAAAGTTAATGAATGAATAAAAAACAAAAAATTGTTGTTTTAAAATTGTGACTTCGGCTGAAAAGTTTTTGGTCTGCGAAAAGTGGTATGAAAAAAAGTGCGCCCATGGCGGCCGTGATTCGGGGTCACTCCGTTATCCGAATTCAAAAAGGAAAAAAGATTCTGGTTTATTATCGATGTAATTCTGGCCTGAACCTCAGGTTTGGAAAAAAGTTAATTTTTGACAAAATGGTGGCACTTAAAAAATGAATAAAAAATTTTGGTATTTTTTTGGAGTCTAGTGTAAAAAAAATACTAAAAATTGTTGTATTTAAAAGTTGGAGGTTCAGGCCAGAATGATGACAATTCTGCGTCGTTTGACACCTCGTTGATCAAAATCGGTCTTGTAGTTTTGGCTGAATCGCGGCCGCCATTTTGAAAAACGTGGTTTCGAGAAAAGCGCGTTTAAAGTTTGCAGTTGCTAGGACATTTGGGTCACCTTGACTCGCTAAAAGGGCTATATCTCTTAAACTAATTCGAGATTTCGAAAATCCTTTTGGGAAAATATTTTTGAATATCTGAGCTATAAAAAAAGCAAAAAAAAGTCGATTTTTTTCCGGCCCAACTTGTAGTACCCCCTTAATGAGTATGAGGTTCGAATCCCACTGGGGGAAGGTTACATTTTTTTTTATTTTGCAACTAAGAGTTTGATTAAGAATTTTAAAATAGTAGAGGCAAATGAGCCATAGTGGAGAACAAGAACAAGTAGGAGGGAAGCCGATTAGCAAAATCAACTTCTCGATAATAGAAAAGGAACGTTAGTCATACTCTGCAGCTGCAAAGTTTAAAGGGGAGGTTTTTGAGGTAAATCAGAAAATTGGAATCTTCATGCAAGGCAGACCAACCAAGTGGCTCACGTGAGTTCACTTTAGTAGCTTAAATGGTAAAAAAAATAATAGCTGTAAATTTATTGGTCCTTTAAGGAAATGTGATATACCAAATAAAAGGTATTGGGCGCATTCAGCAGATAAATCCGATTTACGATTTATGATTTACGATTGCCGAATTTACCTGCTGAATGAAGTGATTACCGATTGCGATTGGTAAATTTGACAATCATGATTGTTGAGAAGCAATCCAACAAAAAGTACGTTTGGTAACCGATTGCTAGGTCAGTCTACCTTTGTGCAATGATTCTCATAAAATTGTCTTTTTATTGTCCGTTAATATTAAAGTCTATTTGTGTAAGGGATGTTTTTTAA
This sequence comes from Lordiphosa collinella, assembly GCA_018904265.1. Classification (NCBI taxonomy): domain Eukaryota; kingdom Metazoa; phylum Arthropoda; class Insecta; order Diptera; family Drosophilidae; genus Lordiphosa; species Lordiphosa collinella. Next base: position 62,522 of record JAEIFV010000661.1, read on the forward strand.
CAAAAAGTTCAAAAGCCACAGAATATCAATTATTGCCATTCAGCAGAGAATCATCAGCAATCGCAAATCGTAAATCGGTAATCGTAAATCGGATTTGTCTGCTGAATGCGCCCATTGAGTCACAGATCGTATATGTTTTTAGATTTTAGTCCTAGCCGCGCCGCCTAACCAGGCTATTTGAATTTAATATTTATTTTTGATTTTTAAAATAAAAATTACAGAATAATCTTTATTTTTTGATTTATAAAATAAAAATCAGAAAATCATTTTTATTTTTATTTTTTTACGATCCCTGGTTTAAAGTTTTCAGTTGCTAAGCAAATTGGGTCACCTTGGGTCATTAAAAGGGCGGTGTTTCCCTTATATTAGTTTTGAATTAAAATGATGTTAAAGGGAAATCTGTTAGCTGTGGCATAAGTTTTATAATTCATGCTAATATTATAACTTAAATTAAAGTCGCGTTTCCCAAAATTAGAATGAAAAATTTAAAAATATTTTCGCGCCAATCATAAAGCAACACTTTCCACAGCCCTTGGCTCGTTTGTTGTTGACAAATGTCCCATTTGGCGCTACTGACGAGGCAGATGGCGCCACTGGTACGACGGTTTTGGCGGATACGGCAGCCTTCTGTTGGTTTTGCGAAAAATTATTAAAAAGCAAAACTTCAATATTAAATAAAATAAAACATGTTATTTATTTGATGCAGCCTATCCAGTAAAATAATGTAGTTTAGATTTCCAAAACTAATTTTGCTTATCAAAATACGAGGTGTGTTCAAAAAGTATCGCGAATTTTGAATTTTCGCGGGTTACGTATATTTGAATTTCGATTTTTTTGTGGCGTTATGTTGGTACTCATGTCTCTCACTTATGCCGACAAGCTCGGCCATTTTGAATGTTCACTTAATTGTTGACAGCTGCTTTGCTTGCACGTGTTTTGGATCGTCTTCGATTTTTACCTATTCAAAAAAAATGGATCAAAGAACCTGTATCAAATAATGTGTGGAAAACGAAATTAAGTGCGCGGATGCATTCCGAATGTTGACTGTGGCATACGGAGAAGCTACCTTGGACCGAAGCAACGTTTATCGGTGGTACAAAATGTTCTCAGAAGGCCGAGAAGATGTGAACGACGAAGAGCGTGCCGGACGCCCGAGCACTTCAACAGCAGACGAAAAAATTAATGAAGTGGAGAAAATGGTATTGGCCAATCGTCGAATTACCGTTAGAGAAGTTGCTGAGGAACTAAACATATTGATTGGCTCGTGCCATTCGATTTTTATCAATGATTGATTTGGGCATGAGACGGGTCGCCGCGAAATTCGTACCAAAATTGCTCAATTGCGACCAAAAACAGCATCGCATGAACATTGCTAAACTCTGTCCGCGACGACCCAAATTTGCTCCAGAGGGTCATAACTGGTGACGAATCGTGGGTTTATGGTTATGACGTGGAAACCAAAGCTCAATCATCTCAATGGAAGCTGCCGCACGAACCAAGACCGAAAAAAGCGCGCCAAGTTCGGTCGAATGTGAAAGTTTTGCTGACAGTTTTCTTCGATTGCAGGGGCGTGGTGCATCATGAGTTCTTGCCACAGGGAAGAACGGTCAATAAGGAATATTACCTGCAAGTTATGCGCAATTTGCGCGAAGCAATCCGCCAGAAACGCCCGGATTTGTGGAAGAACAAAAATTGGCTTTTGCACCACGATAACGCCCCTGCTCACACATCGTTGCTTGTGCGCGACTTTTTGGCCAAAAACAACACACTAATGATGCCGCAGCCACCGTATTCCCCAGATCTGGCCCCCTGTGACTTTTTCTTGTTCCCTAAACTGTTACGCTACGCTTGACGAGATAAAGACGGCATCGAAGGAGGAGCTGAACAAGATAAAAAAAAATGATTTTTTGAAGTGCTTCGAAGATTGGAAAAACCGTTGGCACAAGTGTATAATATCTCATGGGGATTACTTTGAAGGGGACAAAATAGATATTCATGAATAAATAAATAATTTTTGAAAAAACACAAAATTCGCGATACTTTTTGAACACACCTCGTAGTTTTAGCGGTGAATTAGCAAAATATCTAACCAAATCACTAGAGATTTGAAACCAACCGAAAGAGATTTCTAGGATACCGAGAATTGGATTTGGGTTGGAATTTGGTTGGAAGAGATTTCTGGGACACCGCCGAATAAGACCGCAGTGGATTAGCCTGTCGATTTGTAGACGCTTTCGCAGTATATCGACCAAATTACAAAATTTATAAAAAATACTAGGCATGGGTGGCCGGGTGGCTCAGTAGCTAGTGTGCGCGACTGCTGTGCAAGAGGTCGTGGGTTCGAGTCCGCCTCGGAACATCTAATGAAAAGTTTTTTCTTTGAATAAACTTTACACCCGGTCAACCCTCTCTGCTGTTGGCGCCAGCTTTGTAGTAACTTCACTTGGTGTAAGTGTGTGGAGTTATACAGCTATTGCAGAAGTCCACACACAAATTTCTAAATTGTGTTTCGTCTTGTGAACTGAACGCATACGTTCCAAATGACCCTGCCCGTGTTACCTGAATTTTGTAGATTTTTATCTTGAAGCATTAACAATTAAAGGCCTGTTCCCAGGAACAATAAATTTTATTTTTGTCACAATGCTTCGTATGAATAAGACAGTTGTTCAAAAGTTTTTAGTTTTAACAGCTGTGCAATGGTGTATTATTCATATGAAGTACTGTGTCAAAAATAAAACTTATTGTTCCTGGGAATCGGCCCTTATGTTGAAATTGTTGTCGCTTTGTGTTGCTACAATTGAAAAACTGGGTATGAGAAGATGCTTACAGAAGTCCCTTCAATCAGAATTTTAGGGTCTCATCCCCGGTTTTTGTTTAGTGTCGTATTGTGTAATCAATCCTTTTCCTTGAGACGGCTAACAACCACTTTGATTTTTGAAGATCATTCATTGTATAGTAACGGGACCACAGTGCATCGTTAAAGTCATAGCTCTTTCAAATCTGTGATAAAACGGCCATTAATGTTCGATCAAGTCCAAAATTTAGCATAATATCTCATCTAGTTCTGTCCTAGTTTATCCAGTGTTTAACGATTCTATTCCATCTTCACAGCAATCCATTAACGAGCTCTTCGATGTTCGCTCAAAGATAAATCATTACACGGATTGGCAAATGAACCTGCTGCTGGATGTACTCTTGGCTAAAGGAGCCATTAAGCCTGCCATGCGTGTGGTGGATCAACCACCTGGTCCGTTGACTTCATTGTTACGACTTCGAGTGCTTTTGGCCAATGAGAGCATACCTGAGGCCTTTCATCACGCCCGTCTCTATGATGATGAGGCCGGTCGACCACTCCTTGAACATTTCTTCCGTCATTGCATCGAAGTGGGCAAGTTTAAGGTCCTCGCCGAGCTCTGTCTGCGTGAGCATGAGGAACAAATGGTTTATCGTTTGCTCCGGCAGTGCAAGTCCCGGCACACCGAATGCGTTCAATTGATTCTGTTGCTGCAAAAGTCCAAGTATATCGAGGCCGTCTCATTTATGGATGAAATCGGCGCTGAGAGGCAAGTGTCGGATGATGCCTCCAATACCATACTGTCCGCGTATAGAGCTACCATGGCTCCTGTGACCCAATCTATAGCGGGCACCTATTTTCGCATACGGGATAAGCTAAGTGGTGGCTGCATGGAGAATTCATCTCCGGAACCATTTAGCTGCCAACTTGTCAAGCAGAATGCCAACGATATGGTGGGTGGCATATTTCAGAGCTCGGCTCTGAGCGCCCATTGGGCTACACGCTATGAGGAGGAACCGAATCGGGAGCAGCGGCTGTTAAACAGCCATAATGTGCCCTTCCTGCGGAGTGCCCAGTATGGTGGTATGACTGAATTGCCCCAGCGTCGACGCCTAGTGCGACCCGTTCCCTATCAGCCAGTGGAGAAGCGTAGGCGGGAACTGGAAGAACACGATGAGGTGGTGAATCTCACTAGGTCACAGTACATGCTGCAGCCGAAGAAACGGCGACGTCTGCTGGGCGAGGATTTAATTAAAGAGGTTTGTGGATTTGTGAAAAACAAAATGGAAAGTGAGCAAAAGCAGGCGGCAGAGGAGGAGAGTCAGATGGAGGGCACATCTACTCTTCTGCAACCGCCAGCTTTCCTACAGACGAAGCAACACACTTCTGTACAGAAGAGCACTTGCAGTCCCGCACCCGTCACTATTCTCAAGCGTCGTCCTGTCCTGGAGCCCACCCCTGTTGAAACTCCACCAGCCGCTTTGGCGGACTCCAAACGTTTTCGTTTTATGGCGCCCATACCACTAGGTCTAGGCGACTCCTTGGAGGAAGAGGATGAAACCGATGAAATCATAATGGAAATTCAGCCTCAAATTGAGCAGCCAGTGCCCACTCCCAGCTCTGAATCGGATGATGATGAAGAGTTTCTGTCGCCACTAGCATCAGCAAATGTCTCCCTGGTGCAGGAGCAGGAACAGCAGCAAGCTGAGCAGCCCCTGGCTCTGCCGCTGCCCATGGCTCCGCCCACAGGTCCTCAACCTCGAAACTCTCTGCTCCAAGGCCGAAGTGAGAACAGCAGCGGCTTCGGCAGCTTTGCCACCATGCATATGGCTCAGACCACCTCCCACGATTTTGTACCCACCGTGTGCTCCTCGAAGATGAGCGAAGCCTACGTCAAAATCTCTGAGCGCACCACCATCTGTGGGGATATTGGTGAAGAGACTGAGCCCACCCAAATGCTGACGCCGGCATGGTCCTTGCCGGCTTCAGCTCCTACAGCAGAACCGCTACCCCAGATGATGGACACTACTTTGGGGATGTCTAGCTATGATGTGACCGCTCTGGAACAAAGGGAGGAGGTGGTGGAGGAGGAGGAGGAGGAGGAATACGTGCAGCTAGATCAGGAATCTGAGCCGGAACAAATTGAGGAACAGGAGCAGTCGGAGGAGCATGAGGAGCCTCAGCCGCTCCAGCCAGAACTGGGTTACAACAATCCATTTTCCTTAAGATCCATCCAGGAACCCCTCTCTTCGCCCACCTACAGTCTTAGCAGTGAACTCTCCGACATGTCCTCGTCGGAAGTGCGGCCTCATCACCCACCCTCCACCCTCCAGGGTGATCCCATGTATTCCATTGTGGTAGAGTCCACTGGCTCGATAACCACTTCCCGTTCGATTACGCATACGCCCACCTCCTTTCTGCCCAGCGACACGAATGTGTCCCAGAACTCCAGTCCACGAGCGCCACTTGGACCTGGTGGCGATGGCTCCCCTCGATCTCTTTACCGTGCTAATAGTCTAGAGACAGTGGATGATTTGGACACCACTAAGGGTTCGTTGGATGAGGAAGATGATGAGGTGGAGGATGATTGTGTTATCGCCTTAGACGGAACAGAGGTGCGTGGATATGTCCACCGTCCACAGCAATCGACAGCCTGCTCAAGTGCTGAGTTGTTTGCCTTTAAGGATGAATGCCAGGCCGAGGCGGATGCGAATCCTGGGCCAAATGCCTCGCTCTCACTGGGGGCCACGGCCAATAGTGATTCTATTATGACCGACACCATCAATCTGGATAGTAGCGAAATTGAGGAGAAGGAGAAGGCCTCCAGCAATGACTCGCTGGCCACAGTGGCCTACAGTGAGCACAAACAGACGTTGGCCGGGGTTCCAGAGGAGGAAGAGCCCATGGAGGTGGACCAAGCAGCGATGGAAGATAGACCCGAGGTGGAAAGCACACTGCAAGAAGTGCAGGTGACATCTCAACCTTTTGAACAAGAGGAACCATCTATGGTAGACTTAGATGAACTTGATCAGCTGGAGCTCGTTCAGGCGGACGAAGACTACGTTCAGATGGAGGAGGGGAACGTTCAGGTGGAAGAAAAGTCCCCACAGGTAGAGGTGGAAACCGATCAATCAGACGAGGAGCCCAATCAAATAGAGGAGGAGGAAGAGGAGTTTGCTCAATCAGAGAACGAGAACGCTCAATCAGAGAAGGAGGAAGAGGAGCCCGATCCAATGGAGGAGGAGGAAGAGGAGTCCGATGAATCGGAGGTGGAAGAGAAGCCCGCTCCAATAGAGGAGGAGGAAGAGGAGCCCGCTCAAGCAGAGGAGGAGGAAGAGGACCCCACTCCAATAGAAGAGGAGGAAGAGCAAGCAGAGGAGGAGGAAGAGCAAGCAGAGGAGGAGGAAGAGGACCCCACTCCAATAGAAGAGGAGGATGAGCAAGTAGTGGAGGGGGAAGATGACCCCTCTCCAATAGAAGAGGAGGAAGAGCAAGCAGAGGAGGAGGAAGAGGACCCCACTCCAATAGAAGAGGAGGATGAGCAAGCAGTGGAGGAGGAAGAGAACCCCACTCCAATAGAAGAGGAGGAAGAGCAAGCAGAGGAGGAGGAAATGGAGCCCCTTCAAGAAGACTTTCTGGAAAAAGAGCCTCTTCAGGAGGCCCTTAAGTTGGAGGATGAGCCCATTCAGCTGGAGGAGGGGCCCGTGGAGGTGGCGGAAGAATCCACCCAAGTGGAAGAAGACTCCAAGGTGAGTCTCCATTTGGCCTTCTCAGAGGATGAAGAACCCCCCGCTCCACGCGTTCTACGGTCTCGTCGGGGCTCATCCAACAGTCCCTCTGTACAAACGCCACCAGTGCGAGTGGGTCTACGTAATCGACGTCTACTCAGCGATGAATCGCCTAGCACTTCTTCTGCATCTCCTAGTCGCTCCACCCGATCTGCGTCCACTCCACCCGTATCTACACCCAAGCAACGTCGCCAGCTGCTGAACAAACATATTCTCGAGGTGATTGAAGAGCAGGATTCACCACACGCTAGCGGTGATAGCGCACAGCCACTAACTCGTTCCCGCTCTCGGCTTAGCCTGGAGCCCGAGGCAGCAGCAACCAAATTCGCACCTCGATCCAATCGGACCAAGCGCGCCAGTTCCATAGCTTCAGAGATGCCGCCGCTCGCTATTTACAGTACCCCACCACGTCGCAATTTGCGCAGCAATAGCGAACCGCCTACTCCAGTGCTCGTGGTTACGCCCCCCCTGATCCGAAGCAGGCGCGGCGGACGAAAAACAAGTGCAAGTGAGGACTCACCAGTGGCGGCACCTGTAGCTGAACAACCAAAGCCCTTGCGTCGCACCACCAGGCGTCGCACCTCTGAGTCAAGCGATCAACCTGCGCCAACCCAAAGAGAATTGCGTCCACGTCGTCGTAGAAACACCAATTCGGAGTCGGATAGTGTGTCATCCCCTACGCCTTCAGAGCATACAGCCAATCCCACAACAGAGGGTGAGTTCATAAAAAGCCTTAACATATTCTCCATAATCTCTTTCTCCTTTCCCTCAGCAGCCAGTGAGACCAGTGTGCCGCCCAAGAAACGTGGCCGACCCAAAAAATGAACAAATGCTGCAATAAGAACACACACGCGCTTGATTGAACGCCGTATGCATTTCCTAGGTTCTTTTTAAATCTTTGAGTGATTTAGTTTTTGTTGCCATTTTTGAAATTTATTGGAAAAAGTTATCCAAAAATAAAACTTTAATCGAAAAGCATAAATCGTACACAAAATCTTACAAACACTGCTTCTATCAAATAATATCTGTTAGTCAAATTTTCAGGGATGCAAACCGGACTCTGAACCGAACCAAACCGTAACCCGAACCGCTTATACCAGCTGTAAAACTCAACCGCAAACCGAACAGGCTTCCGTTCGAAAATGCTGAACCAAACCGAACACCACACAGCAAAACGGTTCGGTTCAGTTTACGGACGAGTCTTAAGACGAGCAAATTTACAATAAGTCCTTATCTAGGCCGGATCTATATAGCTGCCAGCCATTTTAAAACATCTCATCCCGTACTAGAGGGCTGCATGATTGCACTTAAATCCACTCATGAAACCTTCATGCTCAAAATGAATGGATCTAATTTTAACACTCTCTCTAATGAATTTGAATGAATGTGAGTGTTGGTTGACATTCAAATCCATTCAATTCATTCGATGAGAGACCGAATTGAATTGAATTAAGAATAGAGAGTATGTCGAATTAATTCAGTAAGTAAATCGACATTGCCAAGGTAAAACAAGAAAGAAAGTCGGTCCTTTGACGGATCGATAAATAATCCTGATTACTAAATATGTCCAGAAGAAACGAACCTTCTATCTATAAAACTGTGAGAGATATGTTTTTTTTTTTTAAATTGCGGGGGAGTGGCGAAAATTGAATATAAACCTGATCTGCCGGCAAGTATAAGAAACATATGTCCCATAAATGTCAAACCTCTATCTCTGAGATCTCTGCTCATACGGACAGACGGACACTTTTGCACAAACTTAATATACTCTGTGTACCCCTGGTACAGAGTATAAAAATGGGAGGGGGAAAAATTACGAAAGCGCGAAGAAAATTGTATTCTGTACCAAAACTACTTTTTAATTAACGGCCATATTTTTCGGTCCCAGATGAGGCCGTTAAACGAAGTATAGGTGTTCATAATAAGTAATCAAATATGGTGATAATAAAAAAGACCCCTTTCTGGTCTTAGAAATTAGACGGTAACCTCCAATTTATATACGGCGGAATCCCAAAAATCTTTTCCAAACAAATTCCAACCCAAAACAAATTCTCGGTGTTCTAGAAATCTCTTTCGGTTTGTTTCAAATCTCTAGTAATTTGGGTAGAGATTTCGCTAAATTCACCGCTAAAACTATTTTGATAAGCAAAATTATTTTTGGAAATGTAAACTACATTATTTTACTGGATAGGCTGCTTCAAAATAAATAACTTGTTTAATTTGATTTAATATTAAAATTGGCTTTTTAGTAATTTTTCGCAAAACCAACCGAAGGCTGCCATATCGACCAAAACCGTCGTGCCACTGGCGCCATCTACCTGCCTCACTAGCGTCACATGGGAAATCCAACATCAACAAACGTGCCAAGGGTTGGCAAATTCTGCTTTATGACTGGCGCGCAAATATTTTTAAATTTTTATACTCTTGCAAAGGGTATTATAAAATTGTGCGGATGTTTGTAACGCATTGAAGGAAGCATCTCCGACCCTATAAAGTATATATATTCTTGATCAGCATGACGAGCTGAGTTGATTTAGCCCTGTCCGTCTGTCTGCTTCACTGCTATCTCTTCCGTCAGTTTTAAAGCTACACATTTGTCGGAACCGGCCGGATCGGATGACTATAGCATATAGCTGTCATATGAACGATCGGTCGAAAAACTAGTTTTAGTGAGAAAAACTTTTTTGTTTTTAATGGAAACGCCTCCAAAGTACGTATTTCTTAGTTTACTATACTTTCCCATGATTTCACCAACTTTGGTCGAAATCGGATGACTATAGCATATAGCCGCCATAGGAACGATCGGTTGAAAAACTAGTTCTAGTGATTAAAACTTTTTTGTTTTTAATGAAATCGTCCTTATCATTGGCATACACTTATTTTATATACTTTTTCACAATTCTACAAAGTTTGGTCGAAATCGGATGACTATAGCATATAGCTCCCATAGGAACGATCGCTCGAAAAACTAGTTCAAGTGAGGAAAACTTTTTTTTTTTAAATGAAAACGACCGTTTTATTGGCATATTCTTATTTTATATACTTTAACACATTTCTACAAAGTTTTATCAAAATCGGATGACTATAGCATATAGCTGCAGTATGAATGATCGGTCGAAAAAGAAGTTCTAGTGAGAAAAACTTTTTTGTTTTAAATGGGATCGCCTCCATATTTCGTAATTAACAGTGTATTATGCTTTTCCATAATTTCACCAAGTTTGGTCGAAATCAGACATTTATATAGTATAGATCCGATAGAAAAGTAAGGTCCAAAAAGTAGTTTTAGTTAGAAAAACTTTTTTGTTTTCAATGGAAGCTGCAAGGGTATACAAAACTTCGGACGAGCCGAAGTTAACTTTCCCCTATTTTTATACTCTGTACCAAAGGTACATAGAGTATAATAAGTTTCTTCAAAAGTATGTAACAGCCAGAAGGAAGCATCTCCGACCCCATAAAGTATATATATTCTTGATCAGCATCAACAGCCGAGTCGATAAAGCCCTGTCCGTCTGTCTGTCCGTATGAACGCACAGATCTCAGAGATGGTAAGAGATAGAGGTTTGACATATATGGGATATATGCTTCTTATACTTGCAGGCAGATCAAGTTTATTTTCAATTTCGCCACGCAACTGCAATGCGTAGTCATTAATGCGTCTTAAGTGCTTCATTTTTATAGGAAATCTAAGAGACTTTGTTAAATTTTGTTGTTGTTTTACTTATCAAAATATTTAGTCAGTTCATTTTAACCAACACCTATCCTCGGTGTTTGGGGCAGTCATTTCTTCTAAATTTATACACTTGAAAGTAATTAAAATTAGCTTGTCAAGATGACACAGCCCAAAAGGGCCAAAGCCGAGCCTCTCTCAATCTCTTGGCGGCTTGTGCGCTTCTAATTTTTAGCACAAGAGAAAGGAACCTACAGTTTAACGCCGAGTCCGAACGGCAGTTTGAGAAGCTTTTTCATGGCTAATTACTGCAATGCTGGCGCCAACAGCAAAGAGGTGTGGCCGGGTGTAAAGTTTATTCAAAGAAAAAAACTTTTCATTAGATGTTCCGAGGCGGGATCGAACCCACGACCTCACGCATAGCGGTTGCGCACACTAGCCGCTGAGCCACCGGCCACTGTGAAAAGTGTATTATAACGCATAGAAGGAATCATCTCTGACCACATAAAGAAAATGTACATTTTTGATCAGCATGAAGAGCTGAGTCGATTGAGCTTTGTCCATCTGTTGGTCCGTCTGTTTCTATGCTAACTAGTCCATCAGTTTTGAAGGTATCGAGCTGAAATTTTGCACAGAGATATATTTTAGTTGCACACTGCACATATGTCGGAACCGCGAAAATCGGATGGTCACTTCTTGTAGCTGCCATACAAATTTAAAAAAATAATTTTTTTTACTATTCCAGTCATACGACATAAAGCTCAGTGATCACAAAAGTTTCAAGTTGATTGGCAAAGACGACGTTAGCATTACTTTCTCGTTTTATACTCTAAAACAAAGATAAACAAAATATATTAAGTACTAGATGGCCCGTCGAACTTCGTACCGCCTACCAATAAATAACTGTAGTGAGTTAACTTAAGGCCCTCTTCTGGTCTAGACGACTGAAGACGACATTAAAGAACCTTGTGATATTCAACATTTTTAGTTTTGTTATCACGAGCAAAAATAAATAAAGCAGAGGGTTTGTCGACACGTGAACATGACACGTACAATTGACCACAAATATTTATCCCAATAAGTGCAAATGTTGGGCTATGTGCTAAGTTTGTTTCAATTGAAATCGAACAACCGCACTAGCCCATAGGTTGTACTTATATAAGGCTTAGTCTTTCCTCAACCACTGGGACTTGCTTGTCTTTGATTTATATGAGAAAACTTGGATAATCAAACTATATTTGTCTTGCACTCAGGAGTTTTGCAGGACAGACCACCTTTAGAGGCCACTAGTAAGCTAAAATAATACATAGATTAAATCATTTTATTAGTTATATGTTTTGAGCTCATTTGCCATTCTTATTCACCATTGGTAACACTCGAGATTACTTATCTAACTAATCGCCTCTCTTATTGAGTCTAAGTCGAGCGGCGTGTTGGTGTAGTCCACTTCTCTCCACAGGACGGACAATTGGAGCGGGTTCGCAAATATGTATTGATGCAGTCCTGATGGAATTGAATGTGGCATGAGCCACACTTGATATCCCACAGCACAATTTTTTGGCAGAGCGTGCAATTCTTAATCGTATCCGGATGATTTGTGCGCAAATAAAAATCGAACTCCACAATGCTACGTGGACCCAGATACACCCAGTCCTCCTCCTGTAGAAAGTAGCCCATTTCGCTCCATTTTTGCAGCAGCATTTGCAGACGGATCTTCTTTGGCGCCTTGGCTACGTTCTGAAACATCAAGTTAGAGTAAGCGGCATTCCATGGAATTCGGCCCTCCACGTCCTGAGCAATTCTATCCAAAAGTAAGGAGAAATATTGACACTCCTCGGCCGTGAGGCCAGTGTTCAAAGTGATGTCTGGAGTTGCATCGGTCTTGGCATACACCAAATATTCCTGCCCCATGATGGGATGCTTGATAAAGACGAGAGTCTGGTCAAATTCGATGGTGTACCATATGATTTCATTGACAAATGATTTGAGCTCTTGTGGCGAGGGTTTGTCAACTCCATGGGTCTGACAAAGAGGCGTTAGTATTTTGTCAATCAGTTCATGGCTCAGATAGCTGTGGTTCTTGCACGCACGCAGAAATCCCCGTTTAACCAGCTCCATGCTCTTAGTCGAAGATGTATCCCAATTTGTTTTTATTGCGGGTTTGGTACAAAGCGCGCTAGTGATGGGGAAAATATTTTAGTTAGTGATGCGCCATTATCCGTTACTTGTAACGAGTGTCAAAAATCAAGTCACAGTAGGGAGAAAAAGTCACTGCTTTTTTTGAATTGCCAAAACTTGATTAAATAATTTATTTAGTTTAATAATAGATTAATTAGAACACAAGTAGATGTTTCAAAATGAGCATAATTTATTATTCTGAATATCAAGATCTATTCGGCTTAGATTCAATATCACCTGGTAAAAGAAATCAAATCCGATTAATTAAGTGTAATGGGCAGACTTCATAATGCAGTTAATATTGTCTGCTAAAAATAGATATTATAGCCAGCTTGTTAGGTTTTGCGCTTTGTCCTAATCTCGGTAGACTTCTCGTACCGACTTTTCCAATTGAACAGCTTTTTCTAATAGTGATTTTTAACCCAAAGCTTTCTTGAGGGTAGTTTCTACCCTTGGGCCCCATTTTTTCTTCTCTTCTTCTTATTTGGCCCAATAAATGAATCACAACCGTTTGACGGTCTCTGTCTTGTGCGAGCTGGCACCAGTTGGTCAGTTCAAGCGCTTCAATGTCTTTCAGCACCTGATCTCTTCATCTTAGTTTCGGGCGTCCTACCCTTCTTCCTTTCCCTAATTCGTTAGCCTTTCGCCTGTTTACTTTTTTTACTGGAGCTTCTCCAACCATACGAGTAACATGTCCAATCCAGCGCAGCCGCTGTTGTTTTATGCGCTTGACTAGATCAGTGTCCCCATAGAGCTCATACTGTTCGTGGTTCATACGGGTGCGGAACTCATCGCCAACTTTTACAGGTCCATAAATCCTCCGAAGGCCTTTTCTCTCGAACACGCCGATCGCCTCCTCATCCAATACTGTTAATGTCCATGCTTCTGCGCCGCATTGCAGGACTGGGATAATAAGCGACTTACTATATATAATAAGCGTATAGAGGATCTCTGCTCTTGAACTCCTTATTGAGCCCGTAATAACATCGGTTTGCAAGAGTAATTCTTCTTCGGATTTCCAGAACCTCTCCTGATATCGAAAGGCTCGGAGTTGTGCTTTTCATGCAAAGTCAAACGTACTTTGCTGGTATACCAAAAGTAGACAGGGCTTCAAAGAACTTTTACCTTATCGGTGTGTCGAAAGCGGCATTATAATCAACAAAAAGATGGTAGGTTTTGATTTCCGTCTCATGGGTTTTCTCCAGTATTTGTCTCAATATGAAAATCTGTTCTGATTCGTACCTTCTGGAGTTATTCAGTAATCAGGTAGTCGTGTTATAAGGAAAACAAATTCTGCTTGGTTGCACCGACCGCAGCGGCGATGGGCGGCACTTCACACACCTTAACACAATCTTTGGGAGGTACAGAGTGTATAAGAGTCGGTCTTGATCGACTTTCTAACTCGTTTATCTTCATTTTAGCCCATTACGATACGAAAAGTTTCTTCTTAAAATCGGGAAACTCGATTTTGATTTTAGACCCATGGTTTCTTGGGTAAACCTTCTTAAAATTGGCCGTAGATTACGATTTTCACAACCGCTTTGTCGCGCTCTGACCCACTCTAGTGCGTATGCTTCAAATATACAAACCTAGTTTGCGTACTTATAAAGTTAGCGTATTAGGGTGGGTCAAATTTTTAGTCGACGAAGTGTATAGCAAAAACGTAGTCTACGGTGAATTATAAGAGTTCTTCCCCAAGAAACCATAGATCTAAAATCAATTCCTAGGTCACGCCAAGCAAGGTCAAAATTGTATACATGAAACAGTTCAACAAATATTGGGTCATGGCTGACACTCGAATGAAATTAATGTACCGTTCGACAGAGCTGAATACAAGACAGTTTTCAAAATTTCTCTAGCGCTACAAGTTTTTGAGAAATCGATGGTCAAAGTAGTAAAAGTTACCTAAAACGACAGTTTTCAAAATTTATTAAAAAGCCATCTTAAACGGAATGATGCGCTGAACAATTTATATGCATAGAGGGCACTTTAACCATTGGATGGCAATAAACCAAATTCCTGGTTTTTGGTCCAGGAACGATAAATATTGTTTGAACTGTTTAAGGGGGTATTGCTACTTGGAAGGCCGGAGTGGCTCAGCGGTTAGTGTGCGCGACTGCTGAGCATGAGGTCGTGGGTTCGATCCCGCCTCGGAACATCTAATGAAAAAGGTTTTTTCTTTGAATAAAACTTTACACCCGGCCACACCTCTTGCTGTTTGGCGCCAGCATTGCAGTAATTAGCCATGAAAAGCCTCTCAAAAACTGCCGTTCGGATTCGGCGTTAAACTGTAGGTCCCTTTCTCTTGTGCTAAAATTAGAAGCGCACAAGCCAAGAGATTGAGAGAGGCTCGGCTTTGGCCCCTCGGGGCTGTTGTCATCTTGACAAGCCGATTTTACTTTACTGCTACTTGGAAGGCTGTTTTTGGACCTTTTTTTTAAATTATGATTGAATTCTGCGTCGATTGCACTTTGATTCATCAAAATGGGCTCAGAACTACGGGCGCAATCAGTGCCGCCAGCTCGAAAAACGAGGTTTCGAGATAAACGCGTTTAAAGTTTGCAGTTGCTAGGCAAATTGGGTCACTTTGGGTGATTAAAAGGGCTATATCTTCTAAAGTATTTAAAATTTCAAAAAATTCTTTTAAGACGATATTCTCAAATATCCAAGCTATAAAAATTTGCAAAAAAAAATCCACAAAATTTTTGCCAAGCAGCAATACCCGCTTAATGTATATAATTTTTACCTCGCTAGGCGGGACCTTAGAACTGATTTTATATCTATGGTTTCTTGGGGAAAAACTCTTAAAACTTACCGTAGATTACGTTTCTGCTATACGCTTTGTTAGTTTTTTCTCATCCATACAAATTGATCCGCCTTAATGCGTATAAGAAGAACAAATACACATACGCACTATGATGTAAAGGGTGATTTTTTAAGTGCTATAGGAAAGTTTTTAAAAAAAAAAAAAACACAAAATTCAGAAAAATGCATGAAATCTTTATTTGAATCGATAGTGCGGTCCATATAATTTAATGTTTGAAGATTATTTCATGCAAATGTTGACCGTGACTGCGCCTCAAATGGTCCATCCGCATAGTCCAATTTTGGCATACTCTTTCCAACATTTCGGCCGGTATTTCACGAATAAATGCTTCAATGTTGTCTTCCATGACATGAGCTTTAACATAGCCCCACAAAAAATAGTCTAAAGGCGTTAAATCGCACGATCTAGGCGGCCAATTGACCGGTCCCGAACGTGAAATGAAATGTTCACCGAACTCGCCTTTCAATAAGTCTATTGGTGCGCGTGCTGTGTGGCATTTGGCACCGTCTTGTTGAAACCACATGTCATGCAAGTCAAGCTCTTGCATTTTGGGCAAAAAAAAAGTTGGATAACATCTAACGGTAGCGCTCACCATTCACAGTTACGTTACGATTCACATCATCTTTGAAGAAGTACGGTCCAATGATGCCACCAGCCCATAAACCGCACCAAACTGTGACTTTTTCTGGATGCATTGGTAGCTCTTGCAATGCTTCTGGCTGATATTCGCTCCAAAATCGACAATTCTGCTTATTAACGTACCCATTGAGCCAAAAATGAGCATCGTCTCTGAACACAATTTTTAGGTAAAAAAGTGGATCTTCGGCCAACTTTCCAAGAGCCCATTCACCAAAAATTCTACGTTGCGGTAGGTCGTTCGTCTTCAATTCTTGCACCAGCTGTATTTTGAAAGGCTTCACACCTAAATCCTTCCGCAAAATTTTCCACGTTGTTGAGTAACAGAGGCCCAATTGCTGCGAACGGCGACAAACCGATAATTGATGGTCATCATTAACACTGGCCGATACAACTGCGATATTTTCTTCAGTTCGCACTCTACGTAAACGTGTTGATGGTTTAATGTCCAACAATGTAAATTTGGTGCGAAATAGCCCGAATAGCCGCTGCAGTGGGTCGATGAAACTGACCATAAAATGGAAGAAGCACGCGATGAACTTTCTTAACAGTGCACGGATTTTGATAATAAAATTCAATAATTTGCTAGCGTTGTTCGTTTGTAAGACGATTCTTGGTTAAATTATAGACCAAACTGAAGATGTTTGACAGTGAAACAAAACACGAAACGTGCGTGAGCTGTTTAAACCAGTGTTGCTAGCTAAAAAATCACCCTTTATAAGCATACGTACTTTTTAAAAAATGCGAATTGAAGTACGCATACGTTTTTTGACTAGATACGCATTTGAAGCAATACGTATGCGTATTCGTTTTTTGTACGTTTTGCAGTTCTCTGCTGAAGGTATAAACCTTCAGCAAATTTTTTTTTTCGAATATTTATTTTTGATGTGGTTTGGTTAGGCTGGCTCGAGGTCATCCGTCTCATCCTCATTGTTGATATTTTCCCAATATATTATGATCCCACATCGGGGTCCGTCTTCAGGGGGCTAACAAACAACAATTAAACAAATATTTTACAAGCTTTTCCATTAAATTATTTTAACAAAATTAAAAACCTGTACAAACATTAATACGGGACAAATGCAACTGCTCGCCATGGAGTTTGATGTGAAACTAACTTATTCTAGTGTTTGTGTTGGTCAAGTAAATGTCTATAGATGTGTGCACAGTCCTCTGTGTCCGTTTGAAGTTAAGCATGATGTTTGTTGGTATGTTTATGATATGAAGCATTTCAAGAAAGAAGCGCTTGTTATAATGTCGCTCTTGTTGTAAAATGCTCGTGGCATCAAAGTCGGGAGAGTGACTGCTCTCAGCACAGTGGGCTGTTAGTGTTAATAATCTCATGCCCTGCCTACTTTTATTATGTTATTCAAGTAACTCAACCTAAAATCTGTATGGCTCTCAGCGGGAGCTAGGAATTGATTTTAGACACATAGTTTCATGGTGAAATTTTCTTAGAATTCTTCGTAGATTTCGATTCTGGTGGACGATTTTTGCAAAAAAAAAATTGACCCGCCCAAGTATACATACTTCTTTTTGCTTAGCAGTAAGTGCGACGATGTATCTGAGATCTAAGAATATGCCACTTAAGAATGCATAATTTTTCAACTGATTACTTTCGCGTTTTTCTAATTCTGAATACAATAAATTGGCCAACTTACATTCATTTTTAACTAAGACTAACTAAGACTACTTTTCTAACTAAGACTACTTTTTGGACCTTATTTTTCTATCGGATCTATACTATATAGATGTCTGATTTCGACCAAACTTGGTGAAATCTTGGAAAAGCATAATACACTGTTAATTACGAGTCGTTATTTGGAGCGATCCCATTTAAAACCAAAAAGTTTTTCTCCTGAACTTCTTTTTCGACCGATCATTCACACTGCAGCTATATGCTATAGTTATCCGATTTTGATAAAACCTTGTAGAAATATGTTAAATATATGAAATAAGAATATGCCAATAAAAAGGACGTTTTCATTAAAAACAAAAAAGTTTTTCTCACTAGAACTAGTTTTTCGACCGATCGTTCCTATGGGAGCTATATGCTATAGTCATCCGATCCGACAAATGTGCAGCGTATATGTACCAGAAGACTTCGTGCAAAGTTTTGTGAGGATAGCTTTAAAACTGACGGAGGAGATAGCATAGAAACAGACAGACGGACGGACAGACGGACAAGGCTAAATCAACTCAGCTCGTCATGCTGATCAAGATTATATATATTTTATGTGGTCGGAGATGCTTCCTTTAATGCGTTACAAATATCCGCACAATTTTATAATACCCTTTGCAAGGGTATAAAAACTTTTTTGTTTTCAATGGAAGCTGCAAGGGTATACAAAACTTCGGCCGAGCCGAAGTTAACTTTCCCCTATTTTTTAAGCTCAAATCTACAGCTTAGCCAAATGTAAATGTGGCGGTTACGTGACTTCCACAGACGCCAATAAAATATTACAAATATTTTTGTTTCTTAATATGTTAAAAGCCGAAATGGAACCGGTTATTCTGTTTCGGTTTCGGTTAACCAAAATAAAATACATTTCGGTTTCGGTTTCGGTTACGGTCACTTAAAGAAATTTATTTCAATTACGGTTTCCGATACGGTTTCAGTTTGATTCGGTTATACCGGTTAAAAATAACGGCTGCTATTTCGGTTTTAATCCCTGATATTTTCCACTAAAATTGGTTTTATCACACAAGCACACAAATTGTGCGTCCAGTGTACGGCCAAGACACACACAGGCTCTAGCGCTCGCTCTCACTCTCCCACTCTCTCGCGCTCTTGACAAACGCTTAGAACTCAAAAAAAATCTGGACCTTACCTGCTATGATTATACCATGGACCCACCCAGTGGAATGTGCAGCTTTCCTAGAGCTGGACCTAGGGGTTTCGACGCCCCCTCTATAACCCACTTTCTATCTCCCCCAAAAATCTTTTCTCTTTACTTTCATCTAAACCTCTCTACTCTTTTCTATTTCTTCCCCCTATACGTACATACCCACACAAAAACTACTAGAAAACTTCTAAATTTAACTTTACCGATTACATTTCGAATAAAAATAACCTCTTACAGATATCACTTTTAGATTTTGGGTAATTTAATTTTGCGTAAACCCTTAAAAAATGTCACCTGGAGTACCCCTAAGAGACAAAGTTCTTGGCTGGACGCACTTGAAGTATTTAGCTACGAGGATAATAACAATCCTGTTACGAAAGAAATATTGTCGGAAATAATATCGTTTATTCAATTTTAGCAAAATAACGGTTATTGACCCTTCACTGGGACACATAGTCAGTTCTTCTTAAGAATTTTATAGTTGGCAGGTCTGACAAAATCGACACAACTAATTAATAATACAATATTTGTTCGATTGTCACTTCGATTTTTCCCCTTCCGGGAGAACTTACAACACATTCCACTCAGTTGGATTGAAAAAAAAAATAGTTGGTAATTATTATAAGGTACAGTCGATAGTCTCGGAAAATATATACAAGGATTATATACAACAGGGTTATAGCTTATGGAATATGTAACTAGGGCAAGTAGGCCGGAACGGTGGATGTCGGTGGTTACAGATAATCACTTAATACTTAGGCTCGCCTAGACAAGCGTGGACAGCTCATGGAGCGAAATTGTCATGTTACTCATATCCAGCGTCGTCGGAATGCCAGGACTAACGGAACCGCTAGCCTCGCGACCCAACAGGCAATTGCTGGGCTTGGGTGTCGGCGGTGTGGCAGTGGCGGGGCGCACCAGAAATGAGGAATTAATGGCACCACCTACTCCTCCTCCCAGATTATTGTTTGTGCCGGGACAGAGTAGGGGATTGAAGCTGCCATGTGAGTGATTAGGTGAGACGGGTGTCACCGAAATGGGCTGACCACCCTGATACAAATGCAAGGGTGGCGCTTGCAGTGCAGGCGCCGAGACTGGACTTAGGAACTGCACTGGCGGCGTCAGTGGCAATTGGTTCGCCGCCGATAGCAGGGACATGCTCAACGGCGTCACCAGCGGGGCACTTCTGTAGCTGATCGTCTTCTCCTTTTGCCACACAAACACATTGTGCACCATGGCCACACCGCAGAAGACAATGCCCAGGCCAATCAGCACGCTGGTGATGATGGCCGGCGTTGAATGGAAATGATTGAAGGTGTACAAAATGATGCCGGTCAGGAACACTGGTATGGAGATGAAGAAGCCGCTCACCGCACACGTTCGACTGGCACTGGACTTCTCCAGGTATCGGTTGTCCCTCCCATCGAACATGGGCGAGCGGAGCTTGACGGCGAACAGAAACTGAATGGCGCACACCAGCAGGCAGCAGAGATTCAAGGATAGCGACAGGGCACACAAAGCCAGAGTCACATCGTACACAATGATGAAATCTTCGCTGCTCATGGTACGGGTCAAAGCATCCTCGCGACTATTGGGTGAGATCTTAAGCAGAAAGATCAATGAAAGCAGCGCCAATAGTAGAGAAACTAATGGAATGGAAAGGATTAATAACTGCGCATACGATAAAGTCATCCACAATGGCCCTTACCTAGACAAAGCAAGCCCAGACTGTTCAAGGCCTCCCGTGGACTGGGCCCATGTTTCTTTACCTTCTGCAGGACAGGATTGGCTGTGAGATTATTGCAATTGCTGTAGTTGTGATGCAGTTGCTGATGCGGATGATGGTGCGACAGCGCCGTCTGCTGCTGTTGTTGCTGCTGCTGGAGCTGCTGTTGTTGGCTGTTGGCCAGTATGTGCTGATTGGTATAGGTATGATGATGCAAACTTCCGTTGCCAGTGCCGTTGCAGTGTCCATTGGGTGTCAAGGGCGTTAGCGGCGACAATGGAGTCAATGGCTTCAATGGAGTGACTGGCGTGGCAATATTTAAAAGTGTGGAGGCATTGCCATTGGCCACCCGTCCACCGCCATTGTACAGAGTGCTGCAGGTGGAGGCGTTCAGGGCAGAGATATTGAGCGGCTGTGGCTGAGGAGGTCGCAGGTGGATGTTGCGTGCGGTGCTGGCCACGGCAGCTGCTGCGGGCGTAGGGGAAGTACCCTTCGAGGAGGTAACTGGAACGGGTATGGGTATGGGAACTGGGCCACCACCGGTGGTGGTTGCTGCTGCTGTCGCTGTGGCTGTTGCTGTGACCGTTGAAGCGGAGGGTGTATTATTGCCGCTTCCATTGCTGCCATTGTTGTTGTTGCTGCTAGTGACGGCGTTAGCGGCCGGTCGCAGCAGCTGTCCATTGACAGTGGCAGCAGCGGCAGGGACAGCGGCAACGGCACTGCTCGCATTTGAGGCGTGTTTCAGCATTTCCTGTATAATTGACTCTTGTGTGGCTTTAGCGCTCGGTCCAATCCTCAAATGCGACTGGTTCACATAGTGAATGGCAATTGGCAAGTGCAACTATCTGGAAAAAAAGCAAAGGCAGATATTAAAAAAATTGCCTATTTGTAGAATTAAAACAGTTCTGCAGACAATCAAAGAGAAATTGAAAATTTCATCCAAAATTAGTAAAAGGGCAAATGATAGTAACCGGCAGAACTGAGCAGTTTAGCATCGACAGAAAGAAGAACAGGAAACAGGGCACTTGGTATATAATAGACCCACTCGACTGCAGTGCTCCTTCTTTTTAATAACATTTTTGATAGTTTAAAAATAGAAGAAAGTTAACTTCGGATCGGTTTTCTAACTAAGACTACTTTTCGGATCTTACATTTCTATGTCCGATTTCGATCAAACTTACTGGAATCATGGAAAAGCAGAACAAACTAACATGTACTAAATTTGGAGGCGATTCCATTTAAAACAAAAAAGTTTTTCTCACTAGAAATTCTTTTTCGACCGATCATTCGTACTGCAGCTATAGTCATCCGATTTTGACAAAACTTGGTAGAATTGTGTAAAAGTATCTATACAAATATATAAAAGTGAAAGTATGTTTGTATGCTTTTCCCTTATGGGCGTCTAAACCGCTGAACCGATTTTCACGAATTTTTCACAGTAAGTTCATGTCGATCAGGAAAGTGTCATAGGCTATGTCTCATGTCTGTGAAATGATCCAAAAACCGTGAAATTTGAAAATTATACCGTTCATCCGATTGCAATGAAAATTTGGGAATGGTTGAACGCTTGCCCGCGAAGGTTTCTAAGTTGAAAAAATTTGCGGAAAACGGTCCACAAACCACGAAAATTGCAAAAGTTACGTTTTCGCTAAAACTTTGGGAAATTGATCGACGCTTGCCCGGGAATGTTTCCAAGTAGAAGAAACCGCGAAATTTGCAAAATGTTCGTTTGTTATAAAACTTTGGAGAATGTTAGGACGCTTGCGCGTGAAGGATTCTGATTTGAAGAAATGGGCAGGAGATAGTCCAATGACCGAGATAATTCAAAAACTATACCGTTTATCCGATTGCGATGAAATTTTGGTCAATGGTTAGACGCTTGGCCGCTGAGGTTTCTAAGGTCCAAAAATCGCGAAATTCGCAAAATTAAACCGTTCATCCGATTGCAATCAAACTTTGGGGAATGAATTGAACGCTTGCCCGGGAGGGTTTCTAAGTTGAAGAAATTTGCAGAAAATTGTCCAAAAACAGCAAAAATAAAAATTTGACGATTTTGATGAAACAAAGTGCAATCGACGCAGAATTGTCACCATTAGGCCCCTATTTCAATCATAATTTTAACATTTTTTTTCCAATTTTTTTTTTTACACTAAACCAGTAGGAAGCATCTCCGACCCCATAAAGTATATATATTCTTGATCAGCATCAACAGCCGAGTCGATATAGCCATGTCCGTCTATCCGTCTGTCTGTCCGTATGAACGCACAGATCTCAGAGATGGTAAGAGATAGAGGTTTGACATGTATGGGACATATGCTTCTTCTATCTGCAGGCAGATCAAGTTTATTTTCAATTTTGGCCACGCCCCCTCCCGCCCCCGCAATTTGAGAAAAACGTCATATCTCCCACAGTTTAATACATAGAAGGTTCGAACCTTCTAGACATATATGCTAATCAAAATTATTCATCGAATCATAAAGATCGGATCAACGGTTCTCGAGATATGATCAAAAGAGTGTATGCTGCAGCAGCGCATTAGCAAAATTTATGTTCGTTGGTACAGAGTATTATATAGTCGGGCTTGACCGACTTTCTTCCTTGTTATATTTCAGATGATTCGAAGTGGAGTTATCGTGCCACCAGCAGCATACCTTTTTTTCGACGTCCAACTTTGAAGACCGACAACTTTTTGAACAGCCCTCGTAAAAAGTTAAAAAAGTTTTTTTATTTAACTCAATATGTTCTTAATACAATAAAAAACAAGTAAGGGAGCTGTAGTCGAGTGTCCCGATTGTTCCCTTAACTTCTTGTGTTTTCATACACACACTCACACAAACACACACACACTCTAACAAACGCACGCGCAAACGCGGTAACTGACAATGCAAGGCCCCCCCCTCTCTCCTACAAGCAAAATTGAATCGTATATAACTTCGGGGTTTTTTGTCCGATCTTATTGATCTTTTCAGAATAGATAGATATTGGGCCTTACTCGATATATATAAAGCTTGGAAGGTCTATCTTAAAAATTGTGGCTCTGACAGCATCGGGTATACACCTACCTACATGCAAAAATTTGTGGCTCTAGCTCTTATAGTCTCTGAGATCGACGCGTTCATACGGACAGACGGACATGGCTAAATCGACTCGGCTGTTGATGCTGATCAAGAATATATATACTTTATAGGGTCGCAAATGCTTCCTTCTACCTGTTACATACTTTTGCACAACTTCATGATCCCCCTTTTCCCATTTTCAATGGGAACAGGGTATAAAAACAGAATTTAAATAACAATTTCCGTTTTCAAGTAAGATTTTTTTTAAAACAGGTCCAAAAACAGTCTTCCTAGCAGCAATACCACCTTAAACAAAAAAAAAATAGGGGAAAGTTAACTTCGGCTCGGCCGAAGTTTTGTATACCCTTGCAGCGTCCATTAAAAACCAAAAAAGTTTTTCAAACTAAGACTACTTTTCGGACCTTACTTTTCTATGGGATATTAGGATGTCTGATTTCGACCAAACTTGGTGAATTCATGGAAAAGCATAATACACTGTTAATTACGAAATTTGGAGGTGATCCCATTTAAAACAAACAAGTTTTTCTCACTCGAACTTCTTTTTCGACCGATCATTCATACTGCAGCTATATGCTATAGTCATCCGATTTTTATGAAACTTTGTAGAAATGTGTTAAAATAAATATAAAATTGGCCGCCCGAGAAAACGACTCGCTAAACACTCGCATACAATACCAACAGGCAAACACACTGTACAAAAATTTGTGTAAGAGTAAGCAGCAAAACCACTATCATAAAATGCAGGAGGATTTTAACATCGTGAGAAATAGCAAAGACTTTTGGGAGCTGGCGAGGAAACTAAATGGACGTAGCGAAAGGAAAAAAATAGAAGCCGACAATACTGCACTAGCCACACATTTTCACGCGCTTCTCTACACACCAGATCAAACAGGTCCCTCATGCTATTCTACACCTGCAAACCATTTTCTGGACAGAAGCATTCAAGTTTACAAAGTCGAGATGGCTCTCCGAAACTGTAAAGATAAGAAGGCACCCGGAACCGATCGCATACCAGCGGAGTTTCTAAAGAACGCTACACCGAACTTCATTAAAAGCATCACCGAAACATACAACCATATTTTCGAGGAGGGAATAGCCCCCGAGTCCTTTAGGAAAAATCTTGTATTCCCTATATATAAAAAAGGTGACGCCAAAATACCTGCTAACTACAGAGGAATATCATTTCAAAATTCAATGGCAAAAGTGTACGCAGCAGTTCTTCTGAGGCGCCTGACAACATGGGTAGAAGAAAATAAGCTCCTAAGCGAGTACCAAGCGGGTTTCAGGAAGGGTTACAGCACTATTGACTCCATCTTTGTACTAACCACAATTGCGAAAACATACCTGGAACGGAAAAAGAAGCTCTACTTGTTTTTTGTGGACTTTAGTGCAGCTTTTGACACTGTGAATAGAGAAGCGCTCCTGTTTAAGCTAGGCAACTTGGGACTGTCAACTAAATTTATAATGTCGATTAAAAGCTTATACGACAATAATACCACGTCAGTTTGGGATGGCAGCAAATGCTCGGAGTGGTTTCAAACAAACACTGGAGTCAAACAGGGATGTATTTTGAGCCCGCTATTGTTCGCACTCTATATTGATGACCTACATACAGAGCTACCAGGCGGTGCGGTCATAGGTGACACAACATGTAAAATCCTTATGTATGCGGATGATATGGTGCTGATGGCGGAAACCCCGGGAGAACTACAACTCATGATAGACAAGACTGCAGACTTCTGCGACAAATGGAGACTCCGAATAAACTGCGAAAAGTCAAAAATTCTCGTTGTGCGAGATGGCAGGGGTCGAAAATCAAAACATGAAAACTGGTTCCTTAAGGACGAACAACTCAAGGTTGTACAGGAGTATAAATACCTAGGCGTGACTCTCACTCAAAATATGGATATGGAAAGGCACCTCACCAACAAACGCGAAGAAGCCACAAGGGCAATAAACAGTACATGGAAATCTTTTCACGGGAAACAGCAAATAAAAGCAAGCGCCAAATATAAACTTTTTGAGGCCACATCGGGTGCTATTATGTTTTATGCGTCAGAGGTGTAGGGACTCAAAGAGTATGAGGAAGTTGAAAAACTAAGTCGCATGTTTTTGAAAAAAATATTCAAACTCCCGCAGAACACTCCCAATTAAGCTCTGCACTTAGAAACCGGCCTACCCACTCTTCATCACTCTACACTCAGCAGGCATTTTAAATATATGGCAAAACTAATGCAGCTCCCAGATCAAAGACTTCGAAAGATTATGGCAAAGCACCTCCTTTCGGTGAAGTCACAAAGCTTTGCAGTATGGCAATCGCTTTTTGTTGAATACGGAGAGGGAAACAACATCGACGAAATCGAAAACTGGCGAATATCACATGAGACAGTTTTGTCCAATATGGATGCAGAAACTAGAGTCCGATGCGAGAATATGGCCCGGAGCAGTGATGTTAGGCTCATATACAAAAATTTGGACTACAATCTGGGTGAAAATAATTATTTTAGTGACAACTTCGAGACCAACACAATAAGCATCATATTTAAGGCTAGATGCGAGATGCTGCAACTGGGCTATAAGACCCACATTAGTGATGATCCCTGTACCCTCTGCAATTTAGGCGAACGAGAAGACGTGCTGCACTTTATTGCTGTATGCCCGATACTAAAAGAGATGAGGTTCCGCTACTTCGGTACATACACCCTGACAGCTGAATCAGCTGTCAATCTGCTAAATGGCCCAAACTGGTCGCTGCTTAGTTCTTACATAAGCGAAATTTTTAAGTACAGGCGTCAAATAATAACAGAAGATTTTTAATTTAAAACTGAAGCTATTATAAATAAAACATTAAAAATGTATACATGTAAAACACCCACAAGAATGGCTAACGGCATTGCCAAGCCAAATAATTTTGAAATAAATACTACTACTAAATATAAAATAAGAATATGCCAATAAAAAGGGCGTTTTCATTAAAAACAAAAAAGTTTTCCTCACTCGAACTAGTTTTTCGACCGATCGTTCCTATGGGAGATATATGCTATAGTCATCCGATTTCGACCAACCTTTGTAGAATTGTGTAAAATTATATAAAATAAGTGTATGCCAATGATAAGGACGTTTTCATTAAAAAACAAAAAAGTTTTTCTCACTAAGACTAGTTTTTCGACCGATCGTTCCTATGGCAGCTATATGCTATAGTCATCCGATCCGGCAGGTTCCGACAAATGTGCAGCGTATTTGTACCAAAAGACTTCGTGCAAAGTTTTGTGAGGATAGCTTTAAAACTGACGGAGGAGATAGCATAGAAACAACAGACGGACAGACGGACAGGGCTAAATCAACTCAGCTCGTCATGCTGATCAAGAATATATATACTTTATATGGTCGGAGATGCTTCCTTTAATGCGTTACAAACATCCGCACAATTTTATAATACTCTCTGCAAGGGTATAAATATAAAGATGAGACATATTTTATTCAACGTTTGACTTCATTTTACAAAAAAAATTAAATTTATATTATTTATGGCTTGGCTGCAAATGGATAAAATCCAAAACAAACCCGAATTTTACATCAAAAAAGTATTGGCACAAATATCATATTCAATGTTTTATGCCGGATTTTGGATCTCTTAATGTTTGGTAAAGCCTCCTTAGGCCTTAATTACGCCTTCCAAGCGTCTTCGCATAGTAGCCACCAAGTTGGCAGTCTCGTCTGAGGTTATATTTGCCCATTCTTTCAGTAGAGCTTGTTTCAGAGAATCCTTGGATGTTATATGATGTTTCCGAACTTTTCTATCCAGCAGATGCCAAATATGTTGTAAGGAATTCATGTCTGATGATTGCGGAGTCTTTTTTAATTGCTTGCAATGATAAATTAGCCATTCCCGCACCAATTACGACGAATGTTTTGAGTCGTTATCTTGTTGAATATCTTGGTCAATACCCACAAATTTCGGCCGTAAAATTATCCACTCAAATGCAGGAGTCCTTTGAAGATAACTTTCATCCACTAATCGGGCAAAATACGCTATATAGAGCTGGAAATCATGGACGAGTACCTCGGCATAAACCA
The DNA here is from genome assembly GCA_018904265.1 of Lordiphosa collinella. Taxonomy (NCBI): domain Eukaryota; kingdom Metazoa; phylum Arthropoda; class Insecta; order Diptera; family Drosophilidae; genus Lordiphosa; species Lordiphosa collinella. Next base: position 90,138 of record JAEIFV010000661.1, read on the forward strand.
TTCATTTCAAACGTTTATAAGAAAAGAGGTTAGAGTTTGCCAATATAAATCAGCCGGAATCAATTTGGAAAAGCATTAACTTTATTGTCGAATCAATGTTTAATCAATTTGGTTCAGACGGATCACAAAAAAGTTGGCAAAAGCCTAACAAAGTGCTGCAATAAAATAATGTTCTTATAACAGTGAAGCATACCGTAGGAAATGTTATGGCATGGGGGTGCCTTGCGGCCTCTGGAGCAAACAAATTTTGTTTTTATCGTCGAGAAAGTATACAATACATTTTTAATGAACCTTTTAATGGAAAACTTGGCTCCCAGTGTTGGGGTTAAATGAACATCAGCAATGTTTGTTTCAACACTCAACAACAACAAAACTCACCCAGCTGCTCAAGGAAACCCCACCTGGCCCTCCTGGTGTTGACGAACAGTGGAAGCATATTTCACACTCTATATTCACTCTCTATATTTCACTCTCTAGTACAGCTGCCAAGGAGATTTTCGGATTCGCCGAAAACTCCCGAAAACAGTCATGGTACGATGATGAGTGCCGCCGCGCTACTGCAGAGAAAGGCGCTGCCTACAGGAGAACTCTGCAGTCGGAAGCAACGCGGGCTGTTAATGAGAGATACCGGGAGAAAAGGAGAGAGGAGAAGCGCCTTTTCAGAAGGAAGATAAATGAGCAGGAAAAGCGCATGAGGGAGGAAGTCGAAGTGCTGTTCGGAAGGAGTGAGGCTCGAAAATTCTACCAAAAGATTAGGCAACTAACCGAAGGTTTTAAGCCCAGAGTCACACTATTGAAGGACGAGCACGGAAATCTGGTCAGAAATCCGGAAGTGGCACTAGACAAATGGAGAAACTATTTCTCTTACCTGCTGGGAGGTGATGACGAACACAATGCCGCCTCTGGGGAAGTAGCGACACCACCAATCGATAACATAGAGATAGATCCGCCGGACCATAATGAAGTCTTGTTAGCCATAAAAAGGCTAAAAAATAACAAATCTGCTGGCGCTGATGAGCTGCCTGCTGAATTGTTCAAGGCTGGCGGTGAGGAGCTGGTAAGGTGCATGCACCAACTCCTATGCAGAGTATGGTCTGAAGAAAGCATGCCCGAAGATTGGAACCTAAGTGTACTCTGTCCAATATTTAAAAAAGGAGACCCTGCGGTTTGCGCCAATTACCGAGGGATCAGTCTCCTTCCCATCGCATATAAGGTTCTATCATGCATCCTATGTGAACGTCTAAAGCCGAGAATAAGTGAACTGATTGAACCTTATCAGTGTGGCTTTAGACCTGGCAAATCCACCACGGACCAGATATTCACATTGCGACAAATCCTGGAGAAGACCCAAGAGAGATGTATCGACACCCACCACCTTTTTGTTGACTACAAAGCCGCCTTTGACACGCCGTTAAGGTCAAAGTTCTTTGAAGCCCTGTCTACCTTTGGTATTCCAGCAAAGTACGTTCGACTTTGCATGATGACGTTGAGAAGCACACAAAGCTCCGTCAAAATAGGTAAAGACCGCTCCGAGCCTTTCGATACCAAAAGAGGTTTTAGGCAGGGTGATACCTTATCGTGCGACTTCTTTAATCTGCTGATGGAGTACATACTGCGCCAGTGCCCAAATGCTAACAGAACGGGCACCATCTTTACCAGAGATAACATGCTACTTGCATATGCCGATGATATTGACATCATCGGCAAAAGCGAATCTGTGGTAAAAAAAGGCGTTCTCAGAGATAGAGAAGCAGTCAAAACTTATGGGCTTAGCGGTAAATGAGGATAAGACGAAGTACCTACAATCAACGCGCAGTGAGTCTACGCTTGGACAATCTGTTGCAATGGGAGACTACAACTTCAAGGTTGTTAAGGAATTTGTCTACCTCGGAACGACGATAACCAGCGACAACAACACCAGTCTGGAAATCCGAAGAAGAATTACTCTTGCAAACCGATGTTATTAGTGGCTCAATAAGGAGTTCAAGAGCAGAGACCTCTCGCTATACAAGTCGCTTATCATCCCAGTCCTGCTATACGGCGCAGAAGCATGGACAATGACAAAAGAGGATGAGGCGGCAATTGGCGTGATCGAGAGAAAAGTTCTTCGGAGGATTTATGGACCTCTTAACGTTGGCGGCGAATTTCGCATCCGAATGAATCGCGAACTGTATGAGCTCTATGGGGACACTGACCTAGTCAAGCGCATAAAACAACAGCGTTTGCGCTGGATAGGACATGTTACCCGTATGGATGATAACGCTCCAGCAAAGCGTGTGTACAATCGGCATGCGATAGAGTTGGGAGGCACTCCCCCGCCTGGTCGACCAAAGCGGAGATGGCGTGACCAGGTGCAGGGAGACATTGCGAACCTGGGAGTGTCCTTCTGGTGGAATGTCGCTCGGGACAGAGGCGAGTGGCGGCCATTAGTGGCAGCGGCCGAGACCGTAAAACGGTTGTGATGGCCAAAGAAGAAGAAGTTTGTTTCAACAAGATAATGACACAAAACATTCGTCGTATTTGGTTCAGGAATGGCTAATCTATTATTGCAAGCAATTAAAAACGCCTCCGCAATCATCAGACATGAATCCCTTACAACATATTTGGCATCTGCTGGAAAGAAAAGTTCGGAAACATCATATAACATCCAAGGATTCTCAGAAACAAGCTCTACTGACAGAATGGGCAAATATAACCTCAGACGAGACTGCCAACTTGGTAGACAGTATGCGTAGATGCTTGGAAGTCGTAATTAAGGCCTAAGGAGGCTTTACCAAACATTAAAAGATCCAAAATCTGGCATAAAACATTGAATATGATATTTGTGCCAATACTTTATTGAAGTAAAAATCGGGTTTTTTTTTGGAATTTATCCATTTGCAGCCAAACCATAAATTATATAAAAAAAATTTTTTTTTGTAAAATAAAGTCAAATGTTGAATAAAATATGTCTCATCTTTATATTTTCTTTAACTTTGAAAATGAAGCTGTGCCAATACTTTATTGATTCACTGTAAGTAATCTAGAGAATCCTGACTTTCGTACAGGAAATTTGGCTGCTAGTAAAGTAAAAGTAAAATCGGCTTGTCAAGATGACAACAGCCCCGAGGGGCCAAAGCCGAGCCTCTCTCAATCTCTTGGCTTGTGCGCTTCTAATTTTAGCACAAGAGAAAGGGACCTACAGTTTAACGCCGAATCCGAACGGCAGTTTTTGAGAGGCTTTTCATGGCTAATTACTGCAATGCTGGCGCCAACAGCAAGAGGTGTGTGGCCGGGTGTAAAGTTTTATTCAAAGAAAAAAACTTTTTCATTAGATGTTCCGAGGCGGGATCGAACCCACGACCTCATATGCTCAGCAGTCGCGCACACTATCCGCTGAGCCACTCCGGCCACTAAATTTGGCTGCTAGGTGAGTTGTAACTCAGTAGGTGGCACAATAGACCAATATGGGTCGCGGAGCGCTATATCCCCAACAACAAGTAATAATAATAGGAAGTTTTGTAAGCGGAAAGTGGGTTTGCAATGCGTCGGGGGAACAACAAATATTCAGCACTCAAGCTTAGAAACTCTGTCCAACGCAAATTAATCTTCTTAACGGCCAAATGTTAATTTAACGTCGAGTGGCGATAATGCCCAAGAATGTCTCTGTCTCACGGTATGTCACATATCGATCTTGCACTATTAAATTCTGCACATAATTGATAGTTTGTGGCATCACAGCTGTTCCTCACTAGATTCTTTCTGGAGCGAAGGACGCTTCATCTCGAAAAGTCAAAGTATGTTAATCAACACACTCCTTTCTGACCCCATCTGAGCCCATCGGCCCACGTATTCCGAAATTCCTCCTTATTGGGCAATCCAAAAATTGAATTCAGCTGCCGTTTGAATGGCGCACTGCACTTTCATTTCGCCTGCACTTTCCCATGGTGGTTGGGTTTGATATGCATTTATTGAGCAATTAGTGGACGATAAAAGCAAAAGCAGAGAATACAAAGTATTCGCACGCTCAGTCAGCTCTTCTGGAATAGAAATTGCCTTGGAGCACGTTACGATAATGGTTTTTCGAGTGGTAACGGTTTCAACGGTAAGCAGAAGATTCGTTGCTGCAGTTCCCAGAAGATCAAGCACCTTGGAATACATACATTTTTAACTGGAAATTTGTGGTTTGATATTGTTTTTTTTTGCTGACCAAAACGTTTCATTGTGTTTCAACTCGATCTTTTTGCACTTGATCACTACTGTGTACCACATAAAGAAAAAGCACGCTCAGATTTTGGTGTTTTTTTTTTTGGCCGGTTGAAAAAACAAGTTTACCTCTTCTGATTTTTCACTTTATTTAAATTTTCCAATTTCCGTTCTTGGCCTGGTGACATTTACATGGCCATAATAATTAAATTGATTTGCATGTATTTGATCGCAGCCGGATCGAAGAGTTAGACGGGGATACACGGCGGCCGACAAGTGACAAACTACGACTATCAGTCCGCGTTCGAGTCGGATTCCGCATCAACCGTTGTCGTTGATTCTAGCCGCCGCAGGGGACGAGGCCGAGTGAGTGAGCGAGAGCCGATTGGAAGCTATTCGCACAACCAGTTAACAAGTGAACGGGCGGTCTCTCATACACACACACACACACACACACAGAGATGCATATGTATGTACGCTCGCGCAGAAGTCAGGGAACGAGCCAAGCGACGCCAAGAGATACGGTGGGAGCGACACCAATAGCAGCAGCTGCACTTAAAGGCGCACAGGCAAGCGAATTTAACTGAAAACGAAGTGAATAGTTTCACTTCACCCCTATAAATAACATTAAAAGTAAAATCATCTGATCATTTATGCGAAAAGCGGGAGAAGTTTGGTTTCTGACAGAGCTGGCAAAAAGGGAAAACCTTAATAAACACCTAAAAAACTAAATCTTCAAATAAAGAAATTACTGTCAATTAAAAATTAAACGTCTTGTTTTTGTGACTGGTGCAGTAATTGTTGAATACCACCAGGAATAAAATGTAGATTTAAGTTGCTTTTATTATGTGCTGTCTGCTCAACAAAATGACAGGAACAAGTTGAACAGATTCGCTCCCTCTCTGAACAGTAGAGCTGGCAAACTATCGATAGTGGCGCCATTCGATATTTTCGATAGTTCTAAAGAAAATATTCGATACTATAGATAGTATCGTCAGAATTTGGTGTTCTTTTACTAAACCTATTTAACTCCAATTTCACATTAGACATTTTATTAAAAGTGTTTTTCAATTTAAAATATTTCATCTTGTAACAAAAAATTAACCAAATAAATTCAAAATTATAAATTTTAAATAGGTCTGAGATCCATTCCAAAGTCTTATATATGTTTCAAACAAATATTTATCCAGATTACTTCAAAGTCTGTATTTAAATAACCTTGAAAACTAAACATATCAACTAAAATTGGTCAGAGATCCATGCATTTTATAGGAGAGAGAAAAGCATGTATACTTGCTTTGCTTAAAGCGAAGCCCGACGATTACTTATAATTTATCCAGTCTAACTGAAATTTCTCTCCGATTCTGTGAATGTAGCAGGTATACACAGGTAATTTAAAGTGACATCTTTCGGAAATATAGAAATGTCCCTTATCATTGGGTTCTATACTTATTCAGATAATCCAATACCTTCCAATAGTCTAGCGGTTCTATATCCTCAGTGGAATGTTTCATTGAAAAATTATTGGCGGAACTCAACAATGACGTCTTTTCTTTTGCCAAACTCTCAATGTTTTGCTTAATGACTGGAAATGCATTTTGGTTTGACGGTATTTGCTTTGGGATTGGTGTTGACGACTCTGAAGTTAATAGGTCGGGTGGCTTGCTGATGAATGTACTTTTGTTAGTTAGAAGTTAGAATGGATGCGGAATTCCTGCTTCTTAAACGTCGGGTCCAGCAATGTAGCAATTTTTGGCTGCGTGGGTTCCTCTTAATATTTTCAATTAAAAATATACAAACCAGTTGGCCATTTTCAGTTCGAAGATCTGGGTTTAAGTAATTTTATTACGTTTAAATTTTGTTAATTTTGCATACCCAAATTTTAGCTGGCAAACCGCAAACTATTTTCGAGGGATACTGATGTTAAACTTACTAAAATGCTCGTGTAAAAAGATAAATTCGATAGTGACAAAGATTCTATATATCGATAGTGCCATCGATAGTTTGCCAGCTCTACTGAACATACTCTTTTGGTCCTTCTCGTGTTTTTTGTTTCTTAGTTCTCGATGAAAGAAACACGAAAAGCTTTCTTCGAGAACAGCTTGAAGGGTATAATTTCGTTCGGTTCTCAGCAGCTGAGCATAAGCAAATTGCCATTTTGCTGTTATTGCGATAAATTATTGTTGATGCGTTAGTAACACACTAGCACGCATACACACTTGCGGTTTACTGAGGTAAATGCGCAACACTCATACAAGAGCAAGACTACAGTTTTGTATACCCTATTCCCATTAAAAATAGGAAAAGGGGGATCATGAATTTGTGCAAAAGTATGTAACAGGTTGAAGGAAGCATTTGCGACCCTATAAAGTATATATATTCTTGATCAGCATTAACAGCCGAGTCGATTTATCCATGTCCGTCTTTCCGTCCGTCCGTCTGTCCGTATGAACGCGTCGATCTCAGAGACTATAAGAGATAGAGCCACAAATTTTTGCATGTAGGTAGGTGTATACCAGATTCAAATCGAGTTTGTTTCAGATTTGGAAATTTCCTCCCCTCCCCCCTTTATGCGCAAAAAGCTGTCAGAGCAACAATTTTTAAGTTAGACCCTCGAGACTTTATATATATCATGTTAGGCCCAATATCTATCTATTCTGAAAAGATCAATAAGATCGGACAAAAACACCGAAGCTATATACGAATCAATTTTGCTTGTGGGGAGAGGGGGGGTCTTGCATAGTCAGTTATGGCACGCGGCCACATGCGCGCATGCGTTTGTGTGTATATTGGAGTGTGTGTATGTGTGAGTGTGTTACATACGTAGAGGAAAACAAACGAAATCAAGGGAACAGGGTATTTTGGGTCTTACTTGTTTTTTTTTGTATCAAAATTTGATTTTTCGATATACACGCGTTGCTTTTTGCAAACCTGTTGCCAACTATTGAGAAAATGAAAAGGAAAAGTAATTTAAATTGCATTAACAATATTAATTTATAAGGCAAAACTTGTTGTCTTAGATGAATAATTGGTCTGGAGGCTACGGGGCCTACCCGCCAAATGGCTATATGAACATGGCTCCAGGTCCCAACCGCGGTTTTTTATAAATTGGCTGCGGTGACAGTTTGACATGCAGGTGGCTCTAGGTCCCAATCGCGGTTTTGGGAAATTCCTTTATGCATGGACATTTAGACAATGCTCAACAATGTGGCTCATGGAAACCCATAAACAAAGTGAATTCGTTTTCCTTTTTCATCCTGTACCAAGATAACTTCTTTTTTTTCCTGACTGTCCATTAAAAGGGACCACTTTTTGCGAGCTTTGGTTTCCGTCTGCTTGTGACAGATAACCAAAAAAACAGGCAGTTATAGCTTTGAACTAAAATTTTGAACTGTTTTTTTCAGGGATGTTTTTCAAACCACTCGAAAATAAGTACTGGTTCGGTTCAGTAGTTCACACAGTTTCTGTACCGCAGGTTCGGTTCATAACATGGTTTTTGGAGCTAACTGAACCGCGGTTTCGGTTCGGTTCAGTGGTTCATAAAGGCATATTATGAAATACAGTCGAACTTCCGTATAGCGAATCTTAAGAGGACAAAAATAAGCTTCGTTATATAGAAAATTCGTAATATAGAATAGTTTGAATATTGAACGAAATTGCAGTGTTCTGGAGTTAATTCGCTATAAAGAAAACTTCATTGTACAGAAGTTCGTAATAGAGAAGTTCGACTGTATTATGATTTCTGTTGTAATGAGACTTTTTGGAAATCTTTGGAAATTGAATTTCTATAAACCATCTGAGTATTTTCTTATAAGAATATCCAAAACTTTTGAAGTCGGATTTGTAGAATTCGTCTATAAGTTCTAGGAATGCACTTCGAAAACGGAGAATGTCGGCCAAAAGAGCATACGTAAATTGCATCTTACACACCCTATTAATGGTATGAGAAAAAACTCTCCTGGCTAAGATTAAATTATTATCAACCTTCAAGAAAAGAATGCACACTGGTGACAGGTATATTAAGAGATCGGCTTGCAATTGCGGTAGACTTACAGGAGTACATGTTGTAAATTTATGTCATCCTGAAAGGCTTTTTCTCTCCTAAGGATCAATTCGGTCTATCAGTGGTCCCTTTGGTAGAGGGTCGAACTAAAATTATCTTAGGAAACCGATCTTAGGAAACGAAGTTAATGGTATCATTGGCTAGAGGAAAGCGATTCACGTTTTAAAACTCATTAGAGAACTGAACCGAACCGTTTTTCTTTTTGGTTTTCGGTTCGGTTCAGAATTTCTGAAAGAAAGCCGGTTCGGCTTGCGGTTCGGTTCATCAGCATAAAAAAGCGGTTCGGTTTGCATCCCTGGTTTTTTTTTCTATCGACCGAAAAAACAGGAATCAAGCAACTTAATTTGACATATAGTTAAATTCCTTAACAAAGTCATTTAAATTTTAACTGTACCAAATCAGAGCCTAGCAAGAATGATAAATGCATCACATAAATATTGTCAAATGTGGAACCTCAGCATCAATATGGAAAGTCAATGGTAATGATTGTACGGAATGGTGGCGGGCGATATGCTTCAAATAAACGATGGAAATAAGCTGTAAGCCCTAGGAAGTGATCGTCGGGCCAATGAAAATTTTGCCGGGTCTCCATGTGAACTAAGAAAATACTAATTTTTCAACAAAATTTCAATACTTTTCAGCGGTTAATCTTAATGTTGACGAAGACGCTCTTCACGATGAAATACTTTCTTTGGCGAAGATTATCTCCACAATCAAACAAATTGACCTCCCTGTCGATATATGTAAATTGGGTAAAATTTTTCGAAAATTCTGATGGATTTGTCCAAATGCGCTTAATTGTTGGAAAAGTTTTATCGATTCCCATCAGCAATGGCTACCTGGAAAGTTTTTTCAGTGATGCCGAATGTTTGGACCGATTTGAGGAATCGTATGAGAGTCGAACTGGTGTAGGCAGAGCTTCTGACGAAATTATATTTCCATATGAGATGCGAAAAAAATATCGTATGTGTTAAAAACTAAATTTTACAGGAGAGCGATTTTTCTACTTTTCGTTGCACTGGAACTGGTACATACGATAAAATTGATTCTGTGATGTCTCCGTAATCGTAGCGGATATCGCTATAATATTTTACCAGGTGATGAGTAGGTGACTTTAGGAGTTATTTCCTTAAAAAAATTGTTTGTGCAAAGGGGTCGATGTGTATGTATAAAATTTCATTGCGTCGCAAAGTAATTTTTTTTTTAGCTTTCCCTTTTTATGGGGCTATGCTATTCTGGAATAATAACAGTAATAATACATACGTAAATAATTTGGATTTTCGCTTCTACTCTTGTCGGATAAAGAATAAAAAAATATGTCATGCCAAGTTTTCGTAATGCATTCCACTGTGCAGCGAACCTGATCAAAACACACACACACAGGCACGCACACAGGTAAACGAAGGGGCAACAGCAGCAATATCAAAAACAACAACATCCTCAACTTGCTAAGCCGCATTCCACGAGCTGCGGCGACTCCGAGTTTGAGTCTGGAATGAAAGGCGGGAGCGCGCGCATGCGCTCTTTGCATTTTGCTGCAACATTTTGTTGGCATACCACACATTCATAAACCTGATCTACCTACCCATGCACATACATACACACTTTCATTCATCTCACCTGTATGCCCTTAGACTTCCTCTTTTGCTCTTATCACTTGCAGACACAATTGTCGACTTGCTGAATAACCGAATTTCTGGCAGAACTGAAATTGAATTTGATAACATTGCTTGAAGCCTAACCAGACTGCGCGTCCACTTAACAGTGTGCTGTAAAGCGTGGACAGTGTTGCCAATTAAGCTATTTTATTGCCAAATCTGGAGTTTTCAAATGCTGAAGGCGGGCAAATTTGAAAACTAGCGACTAGCGGAAATTATAGCCATTTTGAAAAAATGCTTTCAAAAATATTGGCAGCATTCTAAAATATCATAGCATGGCAACACTTTTAGTCGATAGTTGCTGTAATAAGAGATATCGATGTTGCTTTATCATCTTTAACTAAAGAAAGAAAGATTTCAAATATATGCAAAGCACAATAAATGTGCAGTAATCAAGAATTTCAGAAAATGCTGGAAAATATTTCGACTTTGGCATAAAGCTATGAGCAGTGAAGTGCACTTACGAAACGAAAAACTTTAAAATAAGTGTTAAAATATTATGAACGATTGTTCAAAATAGTGTTGTATATGGGTGTTTCCATGATGACGAACGTGACCGTCGTACGCATTTAAAGCAGAATAAAAGTCAAAATTAAGAATATATTTTTTCTTCTGCCACTTTAACTTATAGCTCTTTCGAAGCACTTTATTTGGTGGTAAATTTGGTAGCAGACGTAGTGCTGGTTCCAAGATATAGCCAACCAAAAAGCGATACGCACGTGACCAAAAATAGAAGTGCTTTTTTTGGGGCATCAATAGAAGTGTAGAACTCTGCGAAACCTGCCAAAATCTTTTAGTGCGACTAATTTTAAAATGTTTTTAATCACTTTTACTGTATATTAGAATTAGTTTGACTGAAACATTTTCTTTGTGACATATTTTTCCATCATAATATATATGTGATTTCTGTTATAATGGAAAGCAAAAAGTTACAGTTAATTGCAATCAATCATAGTTTGTTATGGTTACATTTTCATTATCTTTTAACCTGTTGTTCCCTAAAATCGATTTTAGAGCGCCTAAGTCAATACATTCTAATTCCTTTTTTTCCAAAAAAAAAACGTGCCATATTTGTACCCAAATGAGGAAAATGAGACTTGGGCGAGTTTGCTTTTGAAAATCTCGAAATGGCTAATGAACTATTGTAAGATTGGCTTACATCAATTAAGTTTTATTGATTCCCTATGAAAATTTGATAAAAAATAGTGTTTTCAAGTGCTTTTAATTGTTTGGTCTCGGTGGACCTTTCTGTGGAAATGCCCATATTTAAATTAATTCTAATTCTTTCTTCAAGTGGCAAGATTATGCGCGAAGGTGCTTTCTTATTGAGTCCTACCTTAACGCTCACGATATATTGATAAGGTTAAGGATGTTATCAGCTTCGGCTCGCCAATTTGATAACCAAACTACTTAAAACAAGAAAAAGCTAACAACTTTTTGATGTAGTTGTTGTAGAAACCAAGAGAATAGGTGACCAAATGGTATTTAAGTTGAAAGTTCCTCATTTATATAATCGGAAAAAAGAGCTATAGCTTACGTATTGAGGATTGCTAGTTAAACTAGTTTAGAAAAATAAAAAAATTAACCCATTTCTGCTATAATTTTTGTAATCCATTTTTAGGTTCTGAACTCAAAATCGATTTTAAAAATATCTTCTGTAATCTTTTAGCTGCACACTGCACATATGTCGGAGGATGGTCACTTCTTGTAGCTTCGATAACCAGCGACACAAAGTAAGTATATTAAGATTGTGCAAAAGTATGTAACAGGCAGAAGGAAGCATCTCCGACTCTATAAATTTTATATATTCTTGATCAGCATCAACAGCCGAGTCGATCTAGCCATGTCCGTCCGTCAGTCTGTCTGTCCGTATGAACAAACAGATCTCAGAGATGGTAAGAGATGGAGGTTTGATATGTATGGGACATATGCTTCTTAAATTTACTTGTGTTCTAATTAATCTATTATTAAACTAAATAAATTATCTAATCAAGTTTTGGCAATTCAAAAAAAGCAGTGACTTTTTCTCCCTACTGTGACTTGATTTTTGACACTCGTTACAAGTAACGGCTAATGGCGCATCACTAACTAAAATATTTTCCCCATCACTAGCGCGCTTTGTACCAAACCCGCAATAAAAACAATAAAAACAAATTGGGAAACATCTTCGACTAAGAGCATGGAGCTGGTTAAACGGGGATTTCTGCTTGCGTGCAAGAACCACAGCTATCTGAGCCATGAACTGATTGACAAAATACTAACGCCTCTTTGTCAGACCCATGGAGTGGACAAACCCTCGCCACAAGAGCTCAAATCATTTGTCAATGAAATCACATGGAACACCATCGAATTTGACCAGACTCTCGTCTTTATCAAGCATCCCATCATGGGGCAGGAATATTTGGTGTATGCCAAGACCGATGCAACTCCAGACATCACTTTGAACACTGGCCTCACGGCCGAGGAGTGTCAATATTTCTCCTTACTTTTGGATAGAATTGCTCAGGACGTGGAGGGCCGAATTCCATGGAATGCCGCTTACTCTAACTTGATGTTTCAGAACATAGCCAAGGCGCCAAGGAAGATCCGTCTGCAAATGCTGCTGCAAAAATGGAGCGAAATGGGCTACTTTCTACAGGAGGAGGACTGGGTGTATCTGGGTCCACGTAGCATTGTGGAGTTCGATTTTTATTTGCGCACAAATCATCCGGATACGATTAAGAATTGCACGCTCTGCCAAAAAATTGTGCTGTGGGATATCAAGTGTGGCTCATGCCACATTCAATTCCATCAGGACTGCATCAATACATATTTGCGAACCCGCTCCAATTGTCCGTCCTGTGGAGAGAAGTGGACTACACCAACACGTCGCTCGACTTAGACTCAATAAGAGAGGCGATTAGTTAGATAAGTAATCTCGAATGTTACCAATGGTGAATAAGAATGGCAAATGAACTCAAAACATATAATTAATAAAATGATTTAATCTATGTATTATTTTAGCTTACTAGGTGCCCCACGGGGGCAATGGTGTGGCCTCTAAAGGTGGTCTGTCCTGCAAAACTCCTGAGTGCAAGACAAATATAGTTTGATTATCCAAGTTTTCTCATATAAATCAAAGACAAGCAAGTCCCAGTGGTTGAGGAAAGACTAAGCCTTATATAAGTACAACCTATGGGCTAGTGCGGTTGTTCGATTTCAATTGAAACAAACTTAGCACATAGCCCAACATTTGCACTTATTGGGATAAATATTTGTGGTCAATTGTACGTGTCATGTTCACGTGTCGACAAACCCTCTGCTTTATTTATTTTTGCTCGTGATAACAAAACTAAAAATGTTGAATATCACAAGGTTCTTTAATGTCGTCTTCAGTCGTCTAGACCAGAAGAGGGCCTTAAGTTAACTCACTACAGTTATTTATTGGTAGGCGGTACGAAGTTCGACGGGCCATCTAGTACTTAATATATTTTGTTTATCTCTGTTTTAGAGTATAAAACGAGAAAGTAATGCTAACGTCGTCTTTGCCAATCAACTTGAAACTTTTGTGATCACTGACTTAATTTTGTGACCAATGACTTAATTTATAAGCTTTATGTCGTATGACTGGATTAGTAAAAAAAATTATTTTTTTAAATTTGTTTGGCAGCTACAAGAAGTGACCATCCGATTTTCGCGGTTCCGACATATGTGCAACTAAAATATATCTCGGTGCAAAATTTCAGCTCGATACCTTCAAAACTGATGGACTAGTTAGCATAGAAACAGACGGACCAACGGATGGACAAAGCTCAATCGACTCAGCTCTTCAACCGCTGTGCGTGAGGTCGTGGCTCGGAACATCTAATGAAAAGTTTTTTTCTTTGAATAAACTTTACACCCGGCCACACCTCTTTGCTGTTGGCGCCAGCATTGTAGTAATTAGTCATGAAAAAGCTTCTCAAACTGCCGTTCGGATTCGGCGTTAAACTGTAGGTCCCTTTCTCTTGTGCTAAAAATTAGAAGCGCACAAGCCGCCAAGAGATTGAGAGAGGCTCGGCTTTGGCCCCTCGGGGCTGTTGTCATCTTGACAAGCCGATTTTACTTTACTTTACTGTATAGATGTTAGACTTCGACCAAACATAGTGGATTCATGGAAAAGCATAACAAACTAACAATTAAGAAATTTGGAGGCGATTTCATTTAAAACAAAAAGATTTTTCTCACTAGAACTTCTTCTTCGACCGATTAATAGTACTGCTGCTATATGCCATAGTCATCCGATTTGACAAAACTTTGTAAAATTATGTGAATACATACCAAATAAATAAATGCCAATTTTATGGACATTTCTATTAAAAACAAAAAAGTTTTTCGCAAACAATATAGATGTCCGATTCAGTGTTGCCAGAACATGAGGTTCAAAAGTTGCAAAACATTCCAAAAAAAATTGATAGAAATAGCTAAAAATTGCTAAAAAAAAAAAAAAAAGTAGCTAAAAATGAAAACTTAAAAAACGGTTGTTTCCAAATTGAAATCCAACAGATACTTGTAAAAAATTAATTTGTAATAATTTACGAATACAAAAATACTGTAAATGAGAACTGCAAACCGCTATGGAACAGTGTTGCCAGAATATGGAATCCAAAAGCTGGTAAATTTGCGCAAAAAAATTGCTCGAAATAGCTTAAAATTGCAAAGGGTTAAAACTGAAAGAAAAACGTATTTTAAGACTAAAACCCAAGAATAACTTAAAAAATTACAGTAATTGTCTAGTATAGTAAAGCACATTCACAATTTCGGTACAACATCAACAAACTTCAATATTCAGTTTAAAAGAAACCATGAATGACCGCCGCGAATTTTTTGCTTGATAATTCTTTATAATTCGAGGTGTAACGAAGGAACTACTTTCGAATATTTTGAACACAGATTTTTATACTTGACAACTACCAAAATTACTTTTCAAGGTTCTAAGACTAACAAATTCTTCAAAATGAACAGAATCCCGTAATGAATTCACAATCTCCCTGTTTTTTGAGTCCGAGCCGATCCCGAATCTAATTACAACGAAAGCTGAAGGGCCAAAAAAAGCTGAACTCAGTACTGAGAACTATGTACCAGAATTTAGTAATTTCGTCCATATCAGCAATATTTTTGAATTTTTGGCAGATTACAATTGAATAAAAATATTTTGTTGACCAGTCAAAGTAGTAAATTTCTTCGAAAGAATATAAAGACTGAAGACACGCGGAATGTTTTCATTGGACTATCGCTACTATTGGATAAAACCCATCAGGGGGCTCAGTGCCGAGTCAGTACTGAAATAAGCGCCGATTTGGAAAAGTTGTTCAAGACGTTCGCTTTTTAGGCATAAATTAAAGTACTAAATCTCTTAAATCACTCATGAACTAAAGCAATTTCTAATGATTATGCATTAAATTGCATAATCACTTCTGAGGCTTTTTACTCAAGGGACTTCACACTTCGTCTTAAAAATATAAAAATGCTAGAAATAGATAATCATAATTTTAAAGTTGCTAGATTTATAGCTAATAGCATTTCCGAAAATTTATAAGCATTTTCACTTTTAAAAATGCTAGATCTAGCAACTAAATACATAGCTAAAACGGCAACAATGGTCCGATTTCAACCAAACTTCGTGGAATCATGGGAAAGCATTGCCAACTAAGAAATACGAATTTTGTAAACGCCTCTATTGAAAGCAAAAAAGTGTTTTTTACTAAAACTAGTTTTACCTTACCGGAGCGAGGGCCAGAGGCGAAAGGCCGGGAGCGGAAACACAGGCCTTTTTACGACCTATCGTTCCTACCTTTGCCTTTATAGTCATCAGATCCAGCCGGTTCCGACAAATATGCAGCCTATATGTTCTAAAAGACTTCGTGCCAAGTTTGGTAAAGAAAGCATTCAAACTGACGGAGGAGATAGCATTGAAACAGACAGACGGACAGGGCTAAATCAACTCAGCTCGTCATGCTGATCAAGAATATATATACTTTATGTGGTCGGAGATGCTTCCTTCTATGCGTTACAAACATCCGGACAATTTTATAATACCCTTTGCAAGGGTATAAAAAGTTCGCTCTGGATGTACTATATGCTTGGAGTAATTATGATGCAATATGAGAGAGAACTGAGAGCTAGAGAACGACAGGAAACATTTGAATCGCGAAAGAGGACACACTCACAAATTTCAGAGCAAGAGACTGGTAGGAATATTCATTCAAAAATTTAGTATGAAAAGTATAGGGGGGTGTCCTAAAAATCTCTAGAGATTTCGTCTTCGGTTGGTTTGCAAATCGCTCGAAAAATCCGTCGGTGTCCCACACCTTCGACAGATTTCATTTTCTTATTGGGAATGAGAATTGGTCCAATTGGGTTCAAACTAGTTGTCCATTCCACAAAACAGGGTTGCATCACGCGCAAAAAATGTCCCTTATTTTAGATTTGAATTAATTTGATGTTAAACGGAAATCTGTTAATTGTGGCATAAGTTTTATGATTTATGCTAATATTATAACATAAATTAATGTCGCGTTACCCAAAATTAAAATGAAAAACTTATAAATATTTTAGCAAAATTTGCCAACCCTTGGTACGTTTGTTGATGTCGGATTCCCAATGTGGCGCTAGTGAGGCAGGTAGATGGCGCCACTGGCACGACGGTTGTGGCTGATATGGCAGCCTTCAACAAATATTGGGTCCATGCGGGCCGGGGAATAAAATTTTTACCGTTCGATGGAGTTTATCAAGCTGAACACAAGGCAGTTTTCAGAATTTCTCTAGCACGTCTAGCACGTTTGAGAAATCAATGGTCAAAGTTGTTAAAAGTGTTTAAAATGGCACTTTTCAAAAATTGATTAAAAAGCCTGAACTGAATGATGCGCTTGAAAGTTTAGATGCATAAAGGGAACTATAATCTTTGGACGGCAATAAACCAAATTCCTGGTTGTTGGTCTAGGATCCATAATTAAATTAAAAAAGATGTACAATTTATATTTTCTTAACAAACATCCTAAAATAGCTGTGTGTCAGTAGGATCTTTTTAAAAACAGTGTCTCATTGTTTTAAAATGAATAAATATGCCTGTACAAGTAACATGTGGTACCCATGATTTGTCCAAATTGACCACACTACTTCCAAAGAACATTTCGTAAACCGTTTAATAAGTTTGCTTAATGGTCTTTCTTTAAAACTTTGGTTTGTATCTTGCGGTGAATTTAAGACAACTTAAAATTTTAAGACAATTAGACACTGAGAATCTACTGACACACAGCTAATTTAGGTTAATTGTTAAGAAAATATAAATTGAACTTCTTTTTAAATTTATTTATGGATTATTGACCAACAAGCAGGAATTTGGTTAATTGCCGTCCAAAGATTAAAGTACCCTCTATGCATCTAAATTTTCAAGCGTATCATTGGGTTCAAGATGGCTATTTAAAAATTTTTTGAAAAGTACCATTTAAGGCATTTTTAACAACTTTGACCATTCATTTCTCAAAAACTTGACGTGCTAGAGAAATTCTGACTTGTATTCAGCTTGAAACCTTCTGTCAAACGGTAATAACTTTATTCGAGGGCCAGCGATGACCCAATATTTGTTGAACTGTGTTATTAAAAAGCAAATTTCAATATAAAATCAAATTAAACATGTTATTTATTTGATGCAGCCTATCCAGTAAAATAATGTAGTTTACATTTCCAAGACTAATTTTGCTTATCAAAATAGTTTTAGCGGTGACTTTGGCAAAATCTCATCCCAAAACACTAGAGATTTGAAACCAACCGAAAGAGATATCTAGGACACCGAGAAGTGGCTTTGGGTTGAAATTTGGTTGGAAGAGATTTCTGGGACACCTTCGAGTGTGACGCGGTGTAAGCCGGGCATAACTTCTATCAAACGCTGCCAAAAATTAAAAAAAAAAGCGACTCTGCGATCCTGCACCCAAAAAAAGTAGTCATCAAAATGACACTATTTAGTCATCAATTTAAAACTATTGAGTATCAAATTCTCTTTAATACTCCAAGTATCAAGTTGATATTTTCGAAAGTATTAAAATGATATTTCGAAAATATCAAATTGATACTAACTAGTATCAGGCTGACACTATTTTGTATTAATTTTTTAGTATCAATTTGACACTAACAATTATCATTTTGATATTTTGACTGTCAAGCTTTTGGTATCATTTTGATACTAGCTTTCCTCAATTTAACATTTTTTCTTATCAAGTTTAAGTACCAATTCAGTCATCTGCAAACTGACATTAAAACTAAAACATAAGCACTTAAGAACTGATTTATTTTATTCTGTATTCTTACAAAACGTATTTTATGACTATGGGAAACTTTGTCTCTCATATTTCAACGCAGATGTTATTCAAATACAGAAGTCACTGTAAGGAAGTGCATAATGCAAACCTAATTGGCATAGCAGTCTGCCCTTCTGTTTTAGTACTGCCCCATTTATGTTGGCATGATTGTGTAATTTGTCACAGCTTGAAAACCTTCTTTACTAATGGAGCTGACTTTGTTTCGATCATCTTGGATAGCGCAGAAACGGCGTGGCATACTTCCTCCCTAAAAAGTTATATTTGTTATTTACAAATCCGAGTAAGGAACGATGTGTAGTTTATTTGTTTCGGTGTTCACCTTGTAATTATAGAGCTAGTGATCCATATTGAAACACATTAGACTTCAACACGTCGTCTGGGGGATTGTTTCACATAGCTTTTATTTTAAGTAATTTATCGATTTGTTTGCACTAAATTCAAAATAGATAATGTCAATATTCAAACGCCTACTGGTCAGCCAGCTCAGCAGGCATCGTTTCACATACGAGCATGACATTTCGAATATTCGAACTATCATAAAATTGTGTTTGTTTCAAATTGATACTTTTGCGTATCAAATTAATAACCAAAAGATCAATTTGATACTCTTTAGGATTATATTGATACAAAAAACTAGTTTCATTTGAGACACTATCAATTGATATTGATACTTTTTTTTGGTGGTTTTTTGTGTGTTTCGATAAATTTATTCGCATGCCAAAACACAAATCCGTTAGCCCTTGATACAATTATACCAAGTACGGTATAATTATAACCACATTATTTCAGTCTGGTGCTGTCATTCCAAGTGAAAGGTTGTCACACTCTCCTTTCTCCGATTGCCAACGGCAAATTTAGGGGAGGGTTTTTATGTGCACAGCCCACTTTGTTGTTGCTGAAGTTGATTTACATCAATTTTGTGAGCGCCCTGCAGGTAATTCATTATAAAATTTTGCTTGTCTTAATTTATTCATAGATAGTGAGAATGTCGAGCCATTATTGTTGCGTATGTCGAGGTAAAGTCTCAAACATTGCCTTGAGACGTGCTCCGCAATTGGGAGTTACACTATTTAATATTTAATTTATGATAGGCTCCACAGGCTGATAACGCTCCGTGGCTTAACTTAAGCCTCGCCTCATCAATGCCATTACCCACAGAGGTACCGGTGGCATTAGCCAGAGTCAGTGGATGTGCGCGACCAACTTACTGATGACGCGATAACATACATCGCCGGCTATATTTTAAAAAACTTAATTTGCCCGATGTGGAGAAGGAAAATGTGACCATCAACTACATTGATCAGGTAGACGCAGGTGGCTTGAAAAAGCCGACCGTAAGTTTTACGAACAGTATTAAAATGCTGGAAAGTATTTTTTTGTTATGTAATAATAAAAACATATCAAGAAACCCAAATTTAATAGACCAAATGGTCCAGAGAGCTGTATGCATAAATTTGGAAAGAACTAAGAAATTTTTTTTCAAAATGCGCACCATGTTTCGTATAAAGCACCTGAATCAGAGGTTGAAAATACAGAAGCAAATGCAGAGGCTGATAGGTAATAAAAAATATTTAAAAATATAACTGAAAATATAAATCAAATATAATTTGTCATATTCCAACTGTTGTAATTAATTTGTACCAACAAAATTTGTTAATGCATTTAAGTGTAATTAATTTTGAAAATCTAATATTTCACACACACTAAATTAGTGTGCGTGTGCCCTATCAGACTCTCTCTCTCACTTACACACTCTCTCTAGCTCACTGAGCAAATGCTGTCAGTTCACATTTTTAAATGTGCGCCGTACCTGATATAATTGTATCATGCGTTAGCCACATTTGTGTCGTTTTTTGACATTTTAGGGAATCAAAGGGTGGCAACTCTGCGAAAGCTGCGCGTCTCTTTCCTTTTCGCTCGCACTCGCTGGCCTCGTGTGTTGTGCGCTCCGCAATACCATTGATATTAACTTTAACATCAGAAAACTCAGAGCTTGGTTCAATGCGCCGTTGGAATCCACCCCGCACGTGCACCCAGACCCCGCCGGATACAATGCCGCTCTCGACGGGTGCGGGCAGAAATCAACAAGTCAGCTTGGTGCCCAATTCAGAATCGGCCCCAGATCTGCGCAGGGCTCAGTCACCGACTTGCAAGTTAGAGGAGTCCTACGGCACGGTGGTGTCCTGCGGCCGAATCTTCAACAATAACATCAATCGAGCTCCCAACAACAACATTTCGCACGGCCATGTTATTTTAAAGGATGATATGGCCACCAAACGTGGACTTATTCAACAACAGGGTTGCACCACAGCAAAGCGCATTGCCACAACGGCCGATCAGTTGCAGTCCAAGTTCCATCTCGGCCCAGCAGAATCCTCTCTGCTGAGCAATGACGACAATCTGGTTAATATAGCCAACTACGAAAGCTTAAGCTATTCCAGCTTATCTTCGGCCACTTCAGAGCTTGGTTCACTGCGCCGTTGTTATCCGCCCCGCACGTCCACCCAGACCCGGCCGGTTACAGTTCCGCTCTCGACGGATGCAGACAGAAATCAACTCAAATCACTCGTCTCGTCGAAAAAAGACCACCCACCAGATGAAAGTCAAGCTTCGGGTCGCCCAAGATTCAGAATCGGCCCCAGATCTGCGCAGAACTCAGTCACCGACTTGCAAGTTAGAGGAGTCCTACGGCAAGGCCAAACCCATTCAGATTATTAGCAAAACCATCATTAGAGCTCCCAACAACAACATGTCGCCCGCCCATATCCTAAAGGATTATAGGGTCACAAAACGTGGACTTATTCAACAACAGGGTTGTACCACAGCAAAGCGCATTGCCACAACGACCAGTCAGTTGCAGTCCAAGTTGCCTTTCAAAGCAACATTTTCTTCGCGGAGCAATGGCAGCAATCTGGTTAATATAGCCAACAACAAAAGCGTAAGCAATTCCAGCTTATCTTCGGGCACCTCAGAGCTTGGTTCACTGCGCCGTTGTTATCCGCCCTGCACGTCCACCCAGACCCGGCCGGATACAGTGCCGCTTTCGAGGAACCAGATGAAAGTCAGCTTGGTGCCCAATTCAGAATCGGCCCCAGATCTGCGGAGGGCTCAGTTACCGACTTGCAAGTTAGAGGAGTCCTACGGCAAGGCCAAAAACAGTCTGGTGTCCTGCGGCCGCATTTTGAGGAATCCCCTTAATCGGGCTGTGTCCTGCGGCCGCATTTTGAGGAATCCCCTTAATCGGGCTCTCAACAACAACATTTCGCCTGCCCGTGTTATCCTAAAGGATGATAGGGCCACAAAACGTGGACTTATTCAACAACAGGGTTGTACCAAAGCAAAGCGCATTGCCACAACGGCCAATCAGTTGCAGTCCAAGTTCCATCTCGGCCCAGCAGCATCCTCTCCGTTGAGCAATGGCAGCAATCTGGTTAATATAGCCAACAACAAAAACGTAAGCACAGTCGCTTCCGTGGTCGAGCCACTGCAGCCTGATTTCAGGTCCTTCAACTACTCCTGCCTGATTATATTGGCCCTGAGGAATTCGTGGATTTCTTCGTTGCCTATTACCGAGATCTTCGGCTTCATCCGTCAGCACTTTCCCCGCTTGGAGAGTAATCCCTTCTGGAGGAACAGTGTGCTACACTTTCTCTGGGTTAGCAAATGCTTCATAAACGTCAATGATCAGGAAATAGCCTCCCGTTGGGCCATGAATCCCAAGTACATCTTCAAAATGAACCAAAAAGTGCTGGAATGGGCACGCAAGCATCCTGCGTCCATACGTAGAGCCATGGATCGTCCCGAAGATTTTGAACGCCTGATGCGTGGCGAGTTGAAGCATGGCTCGACAGAAACTGATGATTCTGAGTCAAACTGAAGAAATTCTCGGCCTCTGACTTGAGGCATCCGCACCATCATCAGCCACCTGGCGTAGTACAGATCCTGCCATCGACGTCCTTAAGACATTTTTTTAACGAATTTTTTTTTTAGAAATTTTTTTTTTTGAGCACGATAATACCTTTGTATACCTTTAATTTTTTTTTATAAATCACCACTGGAAGTGAAAAAAAATAGCCAAAGTAGAGTTTTGTTGGACAAAATACGATATTCCGAATTGAATATTACCTTGAATACTGCCGGTAATAATAAGTTTATAATAAGTTTTTGGCGATATATCAATAAAAAAAAAAATATTTTACTATGCACGCTTTATTATTAGCCGCAGGGCTGCAAACACAACCAATTTTTCGGAATTCCGGTTCGCGGGTTCGAACCAAAATTTAGCAATGGTTAAGGTTCGGAAATTTGAGGTTCAAGATTTTTAGACGAAGGTTTTGGTTCGAATCTTGGTTCAGCCCATACTTTACACAATGTTAAAAAAAAAAACGTGAATTCATTTTGTAATCAATTTAATCCCATGTATTCTACAAATCGCTTTCGACCTAAAAGCTTTCCAAGTATGTGGAAATCGGGTCGGAAGTGAACTTACTGTGAATTAAAATTCCATTTCGTAGTCTACATATGACAAATACTACCAATGTTATCTTAAGCTCTTGTTTAGTGAATCATTTAATATGCTTTGGAGTCAAGGATCTTTAAAAACAGACGCTATTATGGGTGGAGATTCCATGTTATTTCGAACGTTTTTCTATATGTTTTATTGAGCTTTTCCTCCGATTACACTAGTTTACAGCACTTTACATCCTCTTCAATTTGATGTCATTCCTTATGTAAAATCACGTGCTGAATCCGAATCTGGAGTTAAAAAATTTGTAACAGATCTCGAGATAATCCCAAAATTATCGTTTTTTGCATGAATTAGTTTTTTATACCATTATCTTTCAATCATTCATACATTGTTTTATTGTCAAACTTGTAGTGTGGATGCAATTTACAAAGATATCGAACATTTCGTTTCATTTTTGTCGAAAATTTGAAAAAACCCGTTAATTACACCGTTATTTTAACTAACAAAAATAGGAGAAAGTTAACTTCGGCTCGTCCGAAGTTTTGTATACCCTTGCAGCTTCCATTGAAAACACAAAAGCTTTTCTAACTAAAACTACTTTTTGGACCTTACCTTTCTATGGGATCTACACTAGATAGATGTCTGATTTCGACCAAACTTGGTGAAATCATGGAAAAGTGTATTAAATTACGAAATTTGGAGGCGATCTCATTGAAAACAAAAAAGTTTTTCTCACTAGAACTTCTTTTCGACCGATCATTCATACTGCAGCTATAGTCGTCCGATTTTGATAAAACTTTGTAGAAATGTGTTAAAAAATATAAAATAGGAATATGCCAATAAAAATGACGT
The DNA here is from genome assembly GCA_018904265.1 of Lordiphosa collinella. NCBI lineage: Eukaryota > Metazoa > Arthropoda > Insecta > Diptera > Drosophilidae > Lordiphosa > Lordiphosa collinella. Next base: position 113,700 of record JAEIFV010000661.1, read on the forward strand.
TTTTATTAAAACAAAAAATTTTTCCTCACTCGAACTAGTTTTTCGACCGATCGTTCCTATGGCAGCTATATGCTATAGTCATCCGATTTCGACCAAACTCAGTGAAATCATGGGAAAGGATAGAAAACTAAGAAATACGTATTTTGAAGGCGTTTCCTTTAAAAACAAAAAAGTTTTCCTCACTCGAACTAGTTTTTCGACCGATCGTTCCTATGGGAGCTAAATGCTATATTCATCCGATTCGACCAAGCTTTGAAGAATTGTGTAAAAATATATAAAATAGATGTATGCCAATGATAAGGTCGTTTTCATAAAAAACAAAAAAGTTTTCCCCACTCGAACTAGTTTTTCGACCGATCGTTCCTATGACAGCTATATGCTATAGTCATCCGATCCGGCCGGTTCCGACAAATGTGCAGCGTATTTGTACCAAAAGACTTCGTGCAAAGTTTGGTGAGGATAGCCTTAAAACTGACGGAGGAGATAGCATAGAAACAGACAGACGGACGGACGGACAAACAGACAAGGCAAAATGAGCTCAGCTCGTCATGCTGATCAAGAATATATATACTTTTTGTGGTCGGAGATGCTTCCTTCAATGCGTTACAAACATCCGCACAAAAATCCGCAAAAAAATTTTCAAAAATTTCTTTCTCTTTTGGATGATGTTAACTAATATATAACAAATTAAAAAATAAGGAAAGTTAACTTCGGCTCGGCCGAAGTTTTGTATACACTTGCAGCTTCCATTGAAAACAAAAAAGTTTTTCTAACTAAGACTACTTTTTGGACTTTACTTTTCTATGGGATCTATACTATATAGATGCCTGATTTTGACCAAACTTGCTGAAATCATGGAAAAGCATAATACACTGTTAATTACGAAATTGGGAGGCGATCCCATTGAAAACAAAAAAGTTTTTCTCACTAGAACTTCTTTTTCGACCGATCATTCATACTGCAGCTATATGCTATAGTCGTCCGATTTTGATAAAACTTTGTAGAAATGTGTTAAGTACATAAAATAAGAATATGCCAATAAACATGACGTTTTTATTAAAACAAAAAAACGTTTTCCTCACTCGAACTAGTTTTTCGACCGAGCTATATGCTACGAGCTATATGGAGCTATATGCTACGAGGGCCGTCCCAGAAATAGCCGACCTAACTACTAAAACACAAAAATTTATCATTTTTTTTTTTTTTTTTATTTTTCAACATAGGATCCTTTTAGGTCGATACACTTTTCCCAGCGATGCACAGTGGGCGATTGGGCCTCGCTAGCGGCATTTAATTCAAATTTTCAAATTTGAAAAGGCGTTCATTTTTTTCACAAATAGATAACAGATACATTGATTAGATTTTTGGTGGTTTTTTACAAGCTCTCCGATGAGCTGATCAACAGCTGTGAGTTGTCAAACACAACATATGTTTCAGCAAGCGCTTTACTAAATTGATTCTTTGTTGTGCGCCTTCATATCGATTACCTGGGAAATTTACAATCTTTACTTATTTTATTAAAAGTTTGGTTTTTTATTAACTTCAAGGTATGTTTTACATAGAAAATCAGTGTTTGTGACCGGTCTATAAATGTGTTGCTTATAGAACGTAGTGGTAATTAAGTGTATTAACAACGAGCCCACAGTAGCGCACACCTGTCTTTCGTGGAGAAGAACTTACCAGATTCACCTGGATTCAGTCTAACTCTTATTTTATCTGGAAGTGTGAATCATTTTGCGTCCAAAATGTCTAATATGAACTGCTAATACCTGCTACCCTTCAAATTATGGCATTTTTTAGGCAGAATTACAGTAGCAAAACGGACACTTTTTTTAATATGTCACGATAAAGCGATCCCAACCAAGAAGTTTCACGTCCAGTTTCATATCGGAATCCTCTTCGCAAACATGAGGAAACTGTAGCGCAACTCCTAAAAATATGAACGATCTGAATTTGGTGAAGAGCTTTTCTATTATATGGATATACCAATTGCTAGTACTGGCAGTACGAACAACGGAAACACTGCAAGGAGGTTTTTCCAACAACCAAATTTGGCTGCTCGTATAACAAGGGTAAGCTATGATTTAATACATCGATTCAGTGTAGTCCTACGAGCACTGGCTTGTTGCCACGAAATAAATTCGGAGGCATTCGGATCTTACGCATTGGAAACTGCCGAATTGTTTGTGAAAGCATACCCCTGGTTTTATATGCCATCGTCTGTTCACAGAATTTTGATTCATGGAGCAGACATTATAAGCCATTTTTGCCTTCCAATTGGTATGATGTCCGAGAAAGCTCTTGAAGCTAGGAACAAGGACTTCCGAAACATACGAAAAATACCATAGAAGATATAAAAAATGCTTTATTAGTTTCTTCCGACCCTTTGATACTTCATTGTCAAATGGGTATCCAATTTCTTCTGCAAAAACGATTATTATGGATAGTGATGTTAAGAGCTTGCTTTTAATAAAGCATCTGGATATGCCCTCTCTCTGATTCCGAATAATATTCTATCCTTTTCTAGATAGTTTTTCATTTATGAAATATGTTTATTGAAGTTAAAAAAAAAATAAAATTAATTTCTTTTTAAAAATTAAAAAAAAAAATTTTAAAACAATTTAAAACAAATTTTTATGTTCTTAAAAATTTCTATGATTTTTCTCCGAACAGTGTTAAGTCTAGAAGTTTTTATTTTAATTAAATGCCGCTAGCGAGACCAAATCGCCCACTGTGCGATGTTCAATAGCTTCGATACCTTTTTTATAATAAGAACTGTGAAGCTCTTCAAAATAGGCATTAACCTCGGACTCCACCTCTTCATTGTTGCCAAATCTTTTTCCTCCGAGCCATTTTTTCAAGTTTGGAAATAAGAAATAATCAGAGGGAGCTAAGTCTGTCGATTAAGGGGCTTGAGGTAGCAATTCAAATTTTAATTCATTAATTTTAGCCATTGCAACGGCAGAGGTGTGAACCGGCGCATTGTCATGATGGAACAGCAAACGCGGCACCCATCTTGTGCATAACTTTTCATGTCCAATTTTTCGGTCAATATGCGATGTACAGCACTTTTTGAAATGCCTACACATTCAGCTAACTCACGAACTTTCAATCGCCGGTCACTCAATACACATTTTTTAATTTTGGCCACCATTTCTGAAGTGGTCACCTCATTTGGACGCCCATTACGATGTTCATCTTCGCAGCTCAAACGACCTCGCTTAAATTTAGCCACCCAATATTTTATTGTTGTAAGCGAGGGAGCAGAATTACGTAAGGTAGAATCCAGCTCCTTTTTAATATTGGTTGGACTAAGACCTTTTATATGAAAGTATTGTATCACATAACGATGACCAACTTTATCCATGTTTGCAAATCAATAACAAGCGATCTCTATTAAAATCGACCAAAAAAAAAAAATGTGCAAGGTAAAGGCACCAAACTTCAAACTTAAGCTTTTAATAGTCGGTCTTCCCCTTTTTAATATTTTTTGTGAACTTTTTCCAACACTACTGTGCTAGGTCTATGAAAATCCCGCAAGTAGATCATTAACTCAGCTTCAGTTGCTTCATAAGATCAACTATGTTATTTATGCAAATGAAGATTTCTCCAATTCACTATCCACCTAAAGCATTTTAGATTGCTTTTTGAACTAATATCCTTGAGATAAATTTTGGCAGCAAACATCTCTAAGTCGCCGACTTGTGTTTTAAAAAAATTTGGTAAAATAATCCATTTTAAGCTATCAAAGCCATCGGTCTTCGGAACGTGCAGTCAGACTTCAAGACGTTTTTGTTTAAAAACTTTCAGCATTTTTGACAATTGATCTGCAAACTTGGCACTCACTAAGAAATGACAACTTGCTTAACGTTAGTGGTTACAATTGGGGTCGTTAAATGACTGATAGAGTTGACAAAATATCAATTTTCACTCAAATGACTCCAAATTTAAAATAAAGCTGACAAAAATCCGAAATAGTTTAAAATAAGCCAGAATTCTCGCTGCCCGCGGTTCCAAATTTTTCCCGTGAACCGGTTTTAAAAAAAAAGTGTAATGACGGGAAAAAAGCCGATCTGGCAACTCTGCCACCGATCCCAAAAACTAAAAGTTATTGAAAATAACAAGTTTTATCATATTTTCCCAGGGAAACATTTAAATTAAACTAAAGTAAGCCGATCTTACATTTTTTCAAAACTCATTTCGAGATTTTTGAACGCACCGCCGCGCAAGCACAATTTTTCATATTTTGATATTTATTTTGCACGTTTTTGCTTAAGAAAGTGTCTATTACATTGACTTTTGATATCTAAAATTATTCTAATGGTGCAAAGAGTTAAAAAACGATGCATAAGAAAGCATAAAAAACTATGTGATTGCAATTAACTCTAAGTTTTTGCTCTGCCTTAAACAGAAACCACCTAAATATCTTGATGAAAAAAATGTCGCGTTCGACATGTCACGTATCGACACACATAAATATTCTTTTAAAAAAAATGTACAAAAGATTTTCAAATCAAACAAAATACATTTCGAAGGACAATTCATTAAGAAGATATTAAAAATATTTGGGCCTAAGAATTGTGTCAGGTTTCGCTAAACCAGGGATGCAAGCAGATCGGAAATTAGGACTGGTTCGGTTCAGAGGCTCATACAGTTTTAAAGCCACCGGTTTGGCTTATTACATGGTTTTTAAAGCCAACTGAACCGCAGTTTCAGTTCGGTTCAGTGGTTCAGTCTTAATTTATTATAAATTTAATGAAGGCCAGTTTAAGTTTTCGCTAAAAATTCCCGAACTTGCCTCAAATCTACGCGGAAAGGAATTCGCAACGAAATTTATGATCTTGGATGCCTAAAATCTGGCAAATCTTAACACTTAAAGCCCATCCTTAAGTAAAACATCCAGATATTTTCATGGAGTTTTAAAATTACTATTAGCTTAAAAAAAATGTCCAAAAACTCATTTCTGTTCTAGGATCGCCCTTAACTCCGAAGAACCTCAACCCTATAAGCCTGTACGTAAGGATATAATATCACGAAAACTAGGTAACGAATCGTTATTATTTTTGTTTCTATTGAATAAAAAAAAATATTTCCTGTTTACTTTGTGTTTCTCCATTTAAATCGCAATTTAACAACTAACCATTTTTACCTTTTTTTTCAAATTTGATGGAAAATAAAAAATAAAAATAGGGGAAAGCTAACTTCGGCTCGGCCGAAGTTTTGTATACCCTTGCAGCTTCCCTTGAAAACAAAAAGTTTTTCTAACTAAGACTTCTTTTTGGACCTTACCTTTCTATGGGATCTATACTCTATAGATGTCTGATTTCGACCAAACTTGGTGAAATCATGGAAAAGCTTAATACACTGTTAATACGAAATTTGGAGGCGATCCCATTAAAAACAAAACAGTTTTTCTCACTAGAACTTCTTTTTCGACCGATCATTTATACTGCAGCTATATGCTATAGTCATTCGATTTCGACCAAGCTTAATGAAATCATGGAAAAGGATAGTAAACTAAGAAATACGTACTTTGAAGGCATTTTCATTGAAAACAAAAAAGTTTTTCTCACTAAGACTAGTTTTTCAACCGATCGTTCCTATGACAGCTATATGCTACAGTCATCCGATCCGGCCGGTTCCGACAAGTGTGCAGCGTATTTGTACCAAAAGACTTCGTGCAAAGTTTGGTGAGGACAGACGGACAAGGCTTAATGAACTCAGCTCTTCTTGCTGCAGCTTCGCAATATCTCCCTGCACCTGGTCGCGCCATCTCCGCTTCGGTCGACCCTGCGGGGGATTGCCACCCAACTCGTTCGCATGCCGACTGTACACCCGTTTTGCTGGAGCGTTATCATCCATACGGGTAACATGTCCTATCCAGCGCAGCCGCTGTTGTTTTATGCGCAGGACAAGCTTAGTGTCCCCATAGAGCTCGTAGAGAGATATCAATATCATCGGCATATGCAAGTAGCATGTTATCTCTGGTAAAGATGGTGCCCGTTCTGTTAGCATTTGGGCACTGGCGCAGTATGTACTCCATTTAAAATTCCCTCCCCTTTATTTGTACCCGCTACTGCTGCCGCTAAGGTGGTCCAGCTATGTCGACTCAGACATCAACAGGATCTTCTTCTCGCCTTCCTCTGTACTCATGTTGCTGAAGCGCTGGTAGGTTTTCGTGTTGCGCCTGGTATCTGCTCTTGTCTTCTTTGGCGCTATGGAATGGTGACAAACGCAGCTGGATTAGCGCGCAAGGTCGATGACCCTTTAAGTCAAGCTCGCCTCCCACTTGATGCTTTGCTCGATGTCGTGTGCCAGCTTCTGAGGTATGGCTGCTGTCAATTGGGCGAAAGTGTCTCGTCTTCTTCGATTTTTGATTTCAGAATTTTTGATGGCAAGGAGTATGGGTGTTTCCTTCAGAAGGCCATAACTGGTGTTGTTGGGGTGTATAGTTTTATGCTGATGCTGGTGCCTACTTTTTGGTTTGAGCCGCGCACAATGCAACTTGGAACTCGGCTTCGGCTATTTGGGAGTCGCGATTGTCATCTAATGATGCTGGCGTACAATTCGCCTCATCTAAATATGACCACAACAGGCTTTTGCCCCGCTGGGAAGTAGACATACATAAATACAAATATATGTCCCAATTAGTGCAAATGTTGGGCTATGTGCTATGTCTGTTCCAATTGAAATCGAACAAACGCACTAGCCCATAGGTTGTACTTATATAAGGCTTAGTCTTTCCTCAACCACTGGGACTCGTTTGTATTTGATTTATATGAGAAAACTTGGATAATCAAACTATATTTGTCTTGCACTCAGGAGTTTTGCAGGACAGACCACCTTTAGAGGCCACACCATTGCCCCCGTGGGGCACCTAGTAAGCTAAAATAATACATAGATTAAATCATTTTATTAATTATATGTTTTGAGTTCATTTGCCATTCTTATTCACCATTGGTAACATTCGAGATTACTTATCTAACTAATCGCCTCTCTCATTGAGTCAAAGTCGAGCGACGTGTTGGTGTAGTCCACTTCTCTCCACAGGACGGACAATTGGAGCGGGTTCGCAAATATGTATTGATGCAGTCCTGATGGAATTCAATGTGGCATGAGCCACACTTGATATCCCACAGCACAATTTTTTGGCAGAGCGTGCACTCCTTAATCGTATCCGGATGATTTGTGCGCAAATAAAAATCGAACTCCACAATGCTACGTGGACCCAGATACACCCAGTCCTCCTCCTGTAGAAAGTAGCCCATTTCGCTCCATTTTTGCAGCAGCATTTGCAGACGGATCTTCCTTGGCGCCTTGGCTATGTTCTGAAACATCAAGTTAGAGTAAGCGGCATTCCATAGAATTCGGCCCTCCACGTCCTGAGCAATTCTATCCAAAAGTAAGGAGAAATATTGACACTCCTCGGCCGTGAGGCCAGTGTTCAAAGTGATGTCTGGAGTTGCATCGGTCTTGGCATACACCAAATATTCCTGCCCCATGATGGGATGCTTGATAAAGACGAGAATCTGGTCAAATTCGATGGTGTTCCATGTGATTTCATTGACAAATGATTTGAGCTCTTGTGGCGAGGGTTTGTCAACTCCATGGGTCTGACAAAGAGGCGTTAGTATTTTGTCAATCAGTTCATGGCTCAGATAGCTGTGGTTCTTGCACGCACGCAGAAATCCCCGTTTAACCAGCTCCATGCTCTTAGTCGAAGATGTTTCCCAATTTGTTTTTATTGTTTTTATTGCGGGTTTGGTACAAAGCGCGCTAGTGATGGGGAAAATATTTTAGTTAGTGATGCGCCATTAGCCGTTACTTGTAACGAGTGTCAAAAATCAAGTCACAGTAGGGAGAAAAAGTCACTGCTTTTTTTGAATTGCCAAAACTTGATTAAATAATTTATTTAGTTTAATAATAGATTAATTAGAACACAAGTAAATATAAGAAGCATATGTCCCATACATGTCAAACCTCCATCTCTTACCATCTCTGAGATCTGTTTGTTCATACGGACAGACAGACTGACGGACGGACATGGCTAGATCGACTCGGCTGTTGATGCTGATCAAGAATATATAAAAGTTATAGAGTCGGAGATGCTTCCTTCTGCCTGTTACATACTTTTGCACAAACTTAATATACTTACTTTGTGTACCTCTGGTACAGAGTATAAAAATGTTTGTGGTAGCTACAAGAAGTGACCATCCTCCGACATATGTGCAGTGTGCAACTAAAAGATTACAGAAGATATTTTTAAAATCGATTTTGAGTTCAGAACCTAAAAATGGATTACAAAAATTATAGCAGAAATGGGTTAATTTTTTTATTTTTCTAAACTAGTTTAACTAGCAATCCTCAATACGTAAGCTATAGCTCTTTTTTCCGATTATATAAATGAGGAACTTTCAACTTAAATACCATTTGGTCACCTATTCTCTTGGTTTCTACAACAACTACATCAAAAAGTTGTTAGCTTTTTCTTGTTTTAAGTAGTTAGGTTATCAAATTGGCGAGCCGAAGCTGATAACATCCTTAACCTTATCAATATATCGTGCGCGTTAACCCAGCATAAGTGAGAAACCTTGAAGACTTAAATTTGAACGCAAGTAAAACATTAATTTACTAACAATTTTCCCTAAAAAAACGAGAAGTGATATTTTTTTAATTTTTGTAATTTTGCGCATGAAAACGTTATTTTTTTAAGGCGGTAAAAAGGAGTGTGTTGTAGTCCTGGTTAAGAGCTACAAAATAGCTAAAGTCAAGTAAAATTCCAAATAGTTTACAGAAATATAGACCTGAATAAAAAAACAGTTTTTTCAAAAAAGTCAATTTTCCTATGACAACTTCAGGAGTCGATTTCAAAAAATCCTTAACTAATCAGACTTAAACCAGCCAGGGGACATCTACTACCATAAGTATCTTTCAAATTTGGTGGGTCTCCTTGGTATAAAAACAATTTTGTTGAAAAATGGTTCACAGTTATTTAAAAGCTGCAATTAATTTTAACAGCTGGCTTTCGACCTAACAAAATAGCTAGATCTAGTTGGGGGTGAAAAATAGCTAATTTGGCAACACTGAGCGAGGGCAGGGAAATCAAACAAAGCGGGGAATTCTCTGTTGGCAGCAGTGTTGCCAACTTTTGTGTTTTTTGACGGGACGGAGACGGAAAAAAAAGCTGAAAAAGCGCATGGCTTTTCATATTATCAGTGTAGTTTTTTAATTGTAAAATTATAATATATTGAAAATATCATCTGTCTGATACAGTTCCTCGCCCTCATCCTTGTCGTAGGCCTCGGTAAGGCCTACAACATAACTTCGCCGTTGTTTTTCCATTTCACTAAATGTATCACTATATTGACACTCCGTTTCCCCAATATCTTCTACGGAAATTCTTCCAAAATGGGAACAATGCAATGCTTTGTTTTTGCTTGTAAAATTTTGAAAACCGACAATTTGTCAATTTATTGAAGATGGCTGATATGGTCAGGTAACCTGAAAACAATTATATTGCTTAATACAATTAGGGTATGCACCCCAGTTGAGCTGTGGAGTTGTTGAATTGAGGAATTTTAAAATTTTTCCACATATCGAAGCATAAAACATAACAATACTACTGACATGTTTATAAAAAATGTAAAATTCCTAAACTCAACAATTCGGTAGCTCAGCTGGGTTCGCGAGATATAAATTTAGGCAACAAATTTCTCAAAATCTTATTATATCAATATCAGTATATGGTGAAAAAAGTAATCCATTCTTTAGCAAATTGATAGCCCTCAGATAGATGGCCAGACTCCACATTTTTATTTGAAAACTTTCGGCATTTTTCTCAATCGATCTATAAACTTGGCATGTACTTACAAATTACAGATTGCTGAGCATTGGAGATTGCAATTAGAGTCTTTAAATGCCTAAACGAGTTGACAAACTGTCAATTTACTAATAAGTTTTAACTCAAAAGACTCAAAAACTAAAATAAAGCTGCTTCCCGCTGCTTTAAAATTTTTCGCGCCGTCTGATTTAAAAAAAAGAGCCAGATTTGACGGGAAAAGTGAAACTGGCAGCACTGGTTGCAGTGTGACCAGGCTGCGGGAAACTACAGAAATAAAATCCCAAAACGTCGAAGCAAAACGGAGAGTGAAAACGAATGAGAATGCAAACGCACTGCCAAAGAGATAATTATTAATAATATATAATTGTAACATAATTGTAACAATAACATGACTGATCCCAGCAAACTGTACGTGGCCGTTGTCTGCTCCTCGAACATGAATCGCTCTATGGAGGCGCACAACTTCCTGGCCAAGAAGGGCTTCAGTGTGCGTTCCTACGGAACCGGCGAACGGGTGAAGCTGCCCGGCGTTGCCTTCGACAAGCCGAATGTGTACGAGTTCGGCACCAGCTACGAGGACATCTACCGCGACCTGGAGGCCAAGGACAAGGAGTTGTGAGTGTTCAGCCATCTCGGGCGTCTAACAGATAACTGATGGCCTCCCTTCTCCCCTCCTCCTCCCATGTTTAGCTACACACAAAACGGGCTGCTGCACATGCTCGACCGCAATCGCCGCATTAAAAAATGCCCGGAACGCTTTCAGGAGACCAAAGAGCAGTTCGACATTATTGTCACGGTGGAGGAGCGGGTCTATGATCTGGTGGTGCTACATATGGAGTCAATGGATTCGGTGGACAACCGGCCGGTGCATGTGCTCAATGTGGATGTGGTGGATAATGCGGAGGATGCGCTGATGGGTGCATTTCTGATCACGGATATGCTGAATCTGGTATGGCCTAAGCGAAAGATCGCGACGAATCCGCATCCGAGACTGATCTTGTGTTTGTTTTTGCAGATGGCCAAGTCCACTGATCTGGATAACGATATCGATGAGATGATCCAGGAGTTTGAGGAGCGGCGCAATCGTGTCATTCTGCATTCGGTGCTCTTTTACTGACCTTGACCTTTCCTGCTCAAATCCTGCTCTCTGCTGATCGGTTGGAGTTAGTTCGAGCGCGAGAGAGAGAGCTTTGTAAATAGAAAAAGCAGGGCAAAGCCTTCCCACAGACAAACACACACAGACATACAAGTCGAATTTGCAAACTGATGAATATGTATTACAAGACCACATTACGATTACGCAGCCCCTGGGTTACTATCTGTCAAGCTTATATACTTTCTTGTGTATATAGTAGTTTACATGTCATGTCCCGTGCATTCTGCTCTTCCTTAGTTATTCCATAGTTTTGTATGCAGCACATTTCTTCTGTGTGGCAACGCTGGCTGCGCGCTAAAGATCTGGCTCCACATCCCCACCCCCTTAGCCTCAACACACAACTGTTTACAATTGTATGTATGTATGCGTGTGCATGTATGTACAACAGAGAACCGGCAACTCTTGCCTGCTTGAAGCTTGAGCAGGGGCGGAGTCGGGGTCTTTTTTATTTTTTTAAACCATATTTGTGGTTCGGGTCGAGATTTATTCGATTTTGTATTTAATGTATTTAGTTTTACCGAAGACCACTTGTAGGCTGTGCGTGGTATGTTTTAAACAATTCAAAAAAGCTGTGCACATAAATAATAAATTATTATTATACAAAATTTATAAACATTTGCCTGGCCTGGAAGGGAAATACTCCTTTCGGAGCAAACAATCAAATTTTATTTTTTTTCCCCAAGACTTAACTATAGTTTTAATTGATAACACAAACGAAAAGATGACTTCAAAGAATTTACTAGATCTTTAGTCAAAAGTACAAAAATACGGAAAAATAAACGAGTGTAAAGTGAAATGAACGATGGACTTTCTAAATCAGCAGTGTTTTTTGGACCCAATACAGAAACTCGCAGTGTTTCAAAACCCTACTACTTTCCTCTAGTGTATAAACAAAGTGACCTAAGCAATAGGAGCGCCTGTAACATGATTGGACTTTGAATTCGACGACTTTACCACACACCTATGAAGGGCTTTACAGCTGGCGAAGGTGATCGATTCACATTAAAGGTCCGTATCCAGATGTGAATTAACGAGAAATAAAATTTTGCTTATTTTGGTATACCGGTACTTACCGGTATAAGGTAAAAGTAAATTCTGAGATAAGTCTTATTTATATACACTCCTGCCCAAAAAATTCTATGACATCTCGAAAATTTTAGTTTTGACCCTCGTAGGAGAAGGAGAAAGCATAATGAAACGAAATAAAGAATGCGGAGTAAAAGCAAAAAGAGTTCTGCACAAAAGCTGCTATTCTTATCTCTGATTGCATCTCGCATTTTCAAGTAACGGTAAAAACAAACCACAAAAGTTACATTATGGGGTTTCCCGCAGGTGTTTCAAAACTAGATGGATGTAAGCCGGCTCGGGGTGTTTCAATTTTGTTGCATTTATTTATTATTTTAATTTAAGGGGGTCTTCTGCCTTTGACTGCCAAATTTTACCTGTTTTCCCTTTTCAAAATCGTGCAGGAAAAACGCGTAAAGATTTTTTAAATCGGATTTTTGTATTTGGTAGGGCAGTTTATTGAAAAAAATACAAAATTGAAAAAAATGAATTTATGGGGCGGTTACGAAGTTCTTGGCCTTCAAAGATGGGTCTTCAAAAAAAAGCATTTCCAATGTTCACACGATTGCGGGAGTATACTACATCTAAAATTAAAAAGAAAACAGGGAAATAGTTAGCATGAATGCCTTTATCGTGCGTGACTCGAGAAAACAATTTTTTTTGTAGAATGGTAGCCATTAGAAAATGAAAAATTGATTTTCTTTCAGCGATAATCGAGTTTCGCACGATAGCGCCGTTAATTCTGCGTCGATTGGCTTTTATTTCAACAAAATCGCTTCAGAAAAACGTGAGTAATCGTGTGAACATGTTTGCAAAACGTGGTTTCGAGAAAAACGAGTTTAAAGTTTGCAGTTGCTAGGAAATTTGGGTCATCTTGGCACTATTTCGAATTTTTTGGAAAATCCTTTTGGAAAAATATTTTTGAATATCTAAGCTAATAAAATTGACATACAAAATGCCAAAAGAAGAAGACCCCCCTTAATTATGGTACATTAATAATAGTTAATAGCGCCGCCTTGTGCTTTCGCTACCTCAAAAAGTCTCTTAGGCATTGAATTAATTAAGTTTTTTAGAATATTTTGGTCTAAAAGAGACCATTGCGTCAAAATTTCGCTTTTAAGACTTTAAACGTTCTCAAATTTGTTATTGTTTGGTATTACTTGTTATTGTGCGCAGGGTCTCTGTGCTCCTGTGGATGGATGCATAGTCAGTAGCGGGTCTAGGGGGGAAGCTATGCGGGCTGAAGCCCCCCCACAGAGACCAACTATTTTAGTTCACCAAGAATTTTCAGAAAATACTGGAAAATATTTCAAGTATTTCAAGTTTTGCAAAAAACAATCAGCAGTGAAAACCAATTTTCAAAACGAAGATCTTTGAAATGTAAGTTTAAACATTATGAACGATTTGAAACATTTTTTAATGGGACGGTTTTTAAAATTTGAATTTTTATACCTCGTTCGGTTGTAACATTTACATTATAATAGATTTCTCAATTTAGAAACGATGAATGCTTTCAAGCAAGATATGAATCGAAAGTTTATTGAATTTCCAATAATTGCGTTAAGCATTGTTTTCAAATCGGCTTAGTAGTTTAAATACAACATTTAAAACAAAAAAGAAAGTCGGTCATGCCCGACTATATCATACTCTGTACCTGTGAAGTGCTGCCCATCACCGTTGCGCCCTGTGCTGCCCATAATTGTTTGTTTTCCTTATAACTCGACGACCGTTTATTCGATCTTTATCATTCCTTTGGCGGATCGATAAAGAATCCCATTAACTAAATATGTCCAGAAGGAACGAACCTTCTATCTATAAAACTGTGGGAGATATTCCCATTTGAGGGGGCGGGAGGGGGCGTGGCAAAAATTGAAAATAAACTTGATCTGCCTGCAAGTATAAGAATCACATGTTCCATACAACTCAAACCTCTATCTCTTACCATTTCTGAGATCTGTGCGTTCATACGGACAGACAGACGGACATGGCTATATCGACTCGGCTGTTGATGATGATCAAGAATATATATACTTTATGGGGTCGGAGATGCTTCCTTCTGGCTGTTACATACTTTTGCACAAACTTATTATACTCTATGTACCTTTGGTACAGAGTATAAAAATTTTGTACACGCCTAGAAAAATTGTTTACTATAGAAAAGTAGAAGAGTACACACAAAAAAAAAAAAAATATAGTCATCAACATAACACCATTTAGTCATCAATTTGAAACTATTGAGTATCAAATTCTCTTTAATACTCCAAGTATCAAGTTGATATTTTCGAAAGTATTTAAATGATATTTCGAAAATATCAAATTGACACTAACTAGTATCAGGCTGACACTATTTTGTATTAATTTTTTAGTATCAATTTGATACTAACAATTATCACTTTGATATTTTGACTGTCAAAGTTTTGGTATCATTTTGATACTAGCTTTTCTCAATTTAATATTTTGTCTTATCAAGTTTGAAGTACCAATTCAGTTATCAGCAAACTAAAACATAAAAATTTCAAATCTGATTTATTTTATTCTGAATTCTTAGAAAATGTATTTTATGGCTATGGGAAACATTCTACTTTCAATTTTTCATGGCAGATGTTACTTAAATATAGAAGTCACTGTGAGGAAGTCTATCGTGCGAACCTTATTGACATAACAGTCCGCCCATCTGATTTGTTGCTGCCCCAATAATGATGGCATGATCATCCCTGATCGAGAACTTTCTTTAATAATGGTTCTGAAACCGTAGCGTATGAGAACCACGCCTCAACTGGAGCTGACTTTGATTTTCTCATCTTGGATAGCGCAGAAACAGCGTGGAGTACGTCCTCTCTAAAAAGTTATGTTTGTTATTTACAAATGTGTGCAAGGAACGATGTATATGTTTAGCTGCTCACCTTGTAAATACCGAGCTTGTTCTCCATATTGAAATACATAAATTTAGTCTTTAACACGTCCTCTGAGGGATTGTTTTACATAGCGTTTAGTTTAAACAAATTACCGATGTGTTTGCATTAAAATTAATGTCAATCGTCAAGCGCCTACTGATCTGCCAGCTCAGCTGACTTCGTTTAACATTTCGAATTTTCGAACTTCCATAAAAATGTGATTGTTTCAAATTGATACTTTTGCGTATCAAATTAATAACCAAAAGATAATTTTGATACTCTCTAGGATTATATCTATACATCTATATAAAAGTGAAAGTATGATTGTATGTTTGTCCCTTATGGGCGTCTAAACCGCTGAACCGATCTTCACGAATTTTTCACAGTAAGTTCATGTCGATCAGGAAAGTGTCATAGGCTATGTCTCATGTCTGTGAAATGGTCCAAAAACCGCGAAATTTGCAAAATTATACCATTCATCCGATTGCAATGAAAATTTAGGAATGGTTGAATGCTTGCCCGGGAAGGTTTCCAAGTTGAAAAAATTTGCGGAAGACGGTCCAAAAAACGCGAAAATTGCAAAATTTACGTTTTCGCTAAAACTTTGGGAAATTGATCGACGCTTGACCGGGAAGGTTTTCAAGTAGGAGAAACCGCGAAATTTGCAAAATGTTCGTTTGTTATAAAACTTTTGAGAATGTTTGGACGCTTGCGTGTGAAGCATTCTGATTTGAAGAAATGAGCGGGAAATAGTCAAAAAACCGCGATAATTCAAAAACTATACCGTTCATCGGATAGCGATGTAATTTTGGTCAATGGTTAGACGCTTGGCCGCAAAGGTTTTTAAGGTCCAAAAATCGCGAAATTCGCAAAATTATACCGTTCATCCGATTGCAATCAAACTTTGGGGAATGAATTGAACGCTTGCTCGGGAGGGTTTCTAAGTTTAAGAAATTTACAGAAAACTGTCCAAAAACTGCGAAAATTAAACAAATTTGAGGTTTCGGTAAATCTTTGGATAGTGGTTCGTCGCTTGCCCGGAAAGTTTAACAAGTAGAAGATATGTGCGGGAAATGGTTCAAGAACCGCGAAATTTGAAAAATGTTCGATTATGATGAAGCTTTGAGGAATGGTTGTACGCTTGCCCGAGAAGGTATCTAAATTGAAGAAATGGGCCGGAAATGGTCATAAATCCGCGAAATTTAAAAAACTATACCGTTTATCCGATTGCCATAAGCCTTTGGGCAACGCATGCCCGAGAAGGTTTCTTTTTGAAAGCGCTTAGTGCTTATATTACAATGCCGACGTTGGAAAATGTAAGCTGTAGATTACACGGTCCAAAATATTGCGGAAATTGCAAATTTTTTGACTTGAGCCTGGAATTTTGTGAAGATTTGTAGACAAATAAATAGGAAGTATTAACCCAACGGTCAAAAAAGTCACGAAATTTGCAAAATACGGTCCAAAATGTTTATACCGACATGCAGCCTGCACTAGATAGAAAATAATCGCTCTCTTAAGAATCATAAGAACCCGGGCGACGCCGGGTATTCAGCTAGTTGATACTATAAAATCGATACTAGTTTTAGTTTCATTTTGAGACAACGTGTATAAAATTGATATTGACTTTTAGTCAAAATAAAAAGAGAGAGTAAAGTCAGGTCAGAGAAAATAATCAAGAAAAGTCGAGTATGATTATTGTAGCTAGGGAACATACCTTATTTTCTTAGAAACCCATTTTGTTTTTTTGTTTTTTAAAGGTCTTATCTTTCTAAAATTGTACTATTTTTAGCAAAAATCAATTTTTTCAAATATTTTTGCTTGTACTACTTAGGGTGCGTTCAGAAACACTACCAGTTTTTTATGAAATTTCTGCAGTTCCTTGCAGTTTAAGGCTTAGAGGGCAGTTTTTGGACATTCTGCATCGAGGATTTGATTCCAGCACTTCTTACCAAGCGCACAGTTGAAAAATTGTGTAAGCTTCAAAAAAATGGGAACAATTACAGCGAAACTGAACTGAAACCAGAAATAATTTTGTGCCAAAAGAATTACGAGAAATCAGGGTTAAAAAATAGGGGAAAGTTAACTTCGGCTCGGCCGAAGTTTTGTATACCCTTGCAGCTTCCATTGAAAACAAAAAAGTTTTTCTAAGACTACTTTTTGGACATTACTTTTCTATGGGATCTATACCATAAAGATGTCTGATTTTGATTAAACTTGGTGAAATCATGGAAAAGCATAATACACTGTTAATTGCGAAATTTGGAGGTGATCCCATTTAAATCTAAAAGTTTTTCTTACTAGAACTTCTTTTTCGACCGATCATTCATACTGCAGCTATATACTATAGTCATCCGATTTTGATAAAACTTTGAAGAAATGTGTAAAAGTATATAAAATAAGAATTTGCCAATAAAAAATATGTTTTCATTAAAAACAAAAAAGTTTTCCTCACTCAAACTAGTTTTTCGACCGATCGTTCTTATGGGAGCTATATGTTATAGTCATCCGATTTCGACCCAACTTTGTAGAATTGTGTAAAAGGATATAAATTAAGTGTATGCCAATGATAAGGACGTTTTCATAAAAAACAAAAAAGTTTTTCTCACTAGAACTAGTTTTTCGACCGATCGTTCATATGGCAGCTATATGCTATAGTCATCCGATTTCGACCAAACTTAGTGAAATCATGGGAAGGGATAGTTAACTAAGAAATACGTACTTTGGAGGCGTTTCCATTAAAAACAAAAAAGTTTTTCTCTTTAAGACTATGGCACAGACTCCGTCCGGCCGGTTCCCATTGCGCGTATTTGTACCAAAAGACTTCGTGCAAAGTTTGGTGAGAATAGCTTTAAAACTGACGGAGGAGATAGCATAGAAACAGACGGACGGACAGACGGACAGGGCTAAATCAACTAAGCTCGTCGTGCTGATCAAGAATATATATACTTTATGTGGTCGGAGATGCTTCCTTCAATGCGTTACAAACATCCGGACAATTTTATAATACCCTCTGCAAGGGTATAAAAAGTGACCAGACTGCACTTGAGGCACTAAGGTCATAAAATCTTAGAAATTCAATTAATTTTTCTTCCAGAATGTTGCAATATTATTGTAATTGCTTTCGACGATCCTTCTCACTTCGACAACAACTGAACAAATGTTTTCTCTGCTAAAAAGATTGAAAGTTTACCTTCGTGTTCGTGTTACCGTTGGCCAACGTTTACAAAGATTTCAAAATTAAAATTGACAAAGTATTGCAACACTGGACTGGGCAGTCGATAATTGTTGATCATGTGTACTTGAGAATTAACTACATTGCTAAACCATACCAAATCTTATCCACTGAGGAATATTTTGAGTGCGAACGCTTCTGAAGAAAGGTATTCGCTGTTTAATTTTAAAGAATTCTATGCTAATAATCGAGTTTATTTCGCTATCATTCCAGATTTTATAGGCAAGGATAAGTATTTGAACGGTGAAAGCAACATTGGAACACCGAACGGAAAAAAGTTAAATAAAATTGTGTTTAAAACTCTTGAATCAAAAAACTCGTGATAAAAAGTAAATTGTTGAATCTAGAAATTCGCTCTAAAGCTGAAGAATTTTCATTCCGTCCTTAATTTTGACATCGAACATTCTTGATCCAGGCATGGAATTCTTACTTTTTTCGTTCTTAAATTATTTTTTTTGAGAACGCTTTTCTCTCTAGCTGCAATAATTAAAGTGTGACACTTGCAGGCAAGCCCAAAATATAACTTTTGTGCTTTTTGACCTTTACTTGAAAATGCGAGATGCAGTCAGCTTCTGTGCAGAACTCTTTTTGCTTTTTTTCTGCATACTTTATTTCATTTGACTATGCTTTCCCCCTCTCCTACGACGGTCGAAACTAAAATTTTCGAGGTGTCGTATAATTTTGGGCAGGAGTGTATAATATAGCACTCTTGTGGTTTGATCGCAGTAACATTCAATTGCATTCAATGTGGTTGAGTCCATAGGGCTTCTAAGTGGATTTATTATAGATTTCACGCCCAAGAATAGGCGTTCCACGCTAACCTGTGTTGCTGGTACAGAAAGTACAACTTTTGAAATCTTATACAATTCTAAAAACTTTGTGGAAGATCACCACTTTAGAACTTTAAAAAATGTTTATGCTATTCAGTAGCATAATTTCACCTAATTTCGCTTCATGATAAGTACATCACATATGCATCAACTCCTTTGTCGCTCTCAGATAAGGCTAGTATTAAAACCAGTAATGCAAAACAACTCCGAAATAAGGACTGGTTCGTTTCAGGGGTTCATATAGACTAAATGGTTTTTGGAGCTTACTAAACCGCGGTTTCGGTTTGGTTCAGTGGTTCACTCTTTATTATTTATATATTTTATGAAGAGCTATTTCCGCTTCTGAATTTTCGAATATTTTGACTTTTTGCATACTTACGAAATGGAATAGCTTTGAAATCATTATAGAAATCTTATATTCGGTCTTCGCCCAGAAGGATTTCACTTCGAAATTAATCCGTTATTCAATTGGATTGTCTGCCAGATAATTCGGATTGCTAAATCGAACGGAAGAATACGTATAGGAAAATCTCCTGGCTAGTCTTGGATTTAGGTGAAGAAGCACAACTGAATATTGAGAATGGAGGGAAGAATACTCACACAAATCAATTGGAAACTAGCAAGAAGAAATGATGTCTAATGACAGGCATAATAAAAGGTCAGTATCCCAAAATGACTAGAAGCAAACGACGTGCAGAGCAAGTACTCCCAAAATGACTGGTATCATTGTCTTAAAACGTCTTAAAACTCGTCATTGAAGTGAACCGAACCATTTTGATTTTCGGTTTTTGGTTCGGTCCAGCATTTTTAAAAACCCACCGGTTCGGTTAACGATTCGGTTCACGAGTGCAAAAAAGCGGTTCCGTTTGGTATGGTTCGGTTCGGTTCACAACCGGTTTGCATCCCTGATTAAAACATTCATCATTAGGTATTAATTGATCAGCAACCCACGCAAATTTGAGCATAAATATTTCTTAAAAGAGTAATGCAAGTAAAACATGTGACCAAAATTAGGATGCGCTCTGCAAAAGTAAAAAAACGAAACACCAACGTTTCGTTTTTGATCTGGATCTATCGGTTCCAATAATAGCGGTAAACGGTATTCGGTTCTCAAAAAAAGTTGGTATTGGTTCCGGAGTCGATTCCGGTACGTGATTTAAAACGGTTTACTTCGTTTAACGGTTCCGGTTTTGGTATTAATCCCTGTTTTAGTCAAATCTAAAGGCATAGAAAACGACGCTATTAACTTCTGCCGGTCAGTTTTCCATTCTATCCCAGTGTGTACTGTGCGGTTGTGTTATAGTTAAAAAAAAAACTTGTTTATTAAACATTTGACGTACAGCAGGCGCCGATGAAAACTTTCATAAGTCAATAAAAATTAAACAATTATATGTGAAAAGTTTTTGTTGGCGCCCAAATTTCTGGTTTGCCCCTCAATCCGCGCCTGAGCCGCTCACTCTGGTCGCTTGCAAAGCGTCCGACGTAGTTGTTGTTGTTTTTTGTTGCCATTGGTTTCATGCATGCTTTTCGACCTGACCGCAGTCACTCTGCGATCGTGCCAAGCTTCAATACTGGATTTTTGGACGAGCTCCTCCTCAACAACCAACTTGATATTTAGCGATCGTCGTAATAACAATAGAATTTCCGTTGTTCTTATTTTCGGTTGAAATAACATACAAACGTTTTGGTGAACAACAACAAGAACAGCAGCAAGCAGAGCTTTTGGCTTTGAGAAATTGCCAAATAAACAAAGGGAAAGCCAAAAATAAACAAAACAACTAACGGAACCGAAACGCAGCAGAAGAAGAAGATATGGCAGCCAAAAAAGATGGTAAGTGTGGGAGGGGAATCGCTTTGACCACCTCTGTGCGCGCCCTTCAGCGTGTTCTTTGTTGCCTAGGGTCACCTACAAAATCCAAATTACCGGACGACTCTCAGCGCTTATCACACAACAACAAAAACCATTCAATCTTCCCGAATCACTCTTCAATTATCTTCCGATGACGTCGAGTTGTTGCTGTTGCTGGTATTATTGTTGTTGTGGCTGGCTTGGCTGGCACAGTCACCCTCAAGATTAGAAGAGAACGCATAACCTTTGCCGAGTTGCAAAAGCAAACCAAAGTTAATGACATTGAAACACATTTGAAACATTTCACACTGTACTCGTAAATAAATACATACATGCACACATACATATGAACTTGCCAGCCAGTCACCGCATGGCCCGACATGTGGGATTACTTTCCAAATACAACAAATCAGTCGGCCAGTGCAAATTTTGTAATAAATATATTCAAAATTTGTTTCATGTCCATTTTTACCTTGTCTCTGTTGCGCTCTCGCTCTCGCACTCACGATCAAAAACTTGGCTCCACTGTGTGTGTCAATGTCAAACCTGTGGCTTGGCTTTCAATTCGCTTTCAATTTTGAATTTCAATTTCGTTTCATGATCTGCAACTTTGACCAAATGACCGCAAATCTGACAGGAAATGACATTTAATATTTCGTTTGCTATTCAAATGTCACTTCATTCGTTTAGTTAACTCCATTTGGTGTAGTTCTCTAGCCTACCTAGTTTCCAGACTTGGAGAAATCCCCGGAAACTGAATGAATTCCATTTTAATTGGCAAACAGGTGAGCTAGACTGGTCCTTCAAAATAGATTTGAAAATACCGGGCCGGAAAAGTTTCGTTTTGGTTCAAATAGATATTCAAAACTCTTTCTTCCCCATCTGACAACATTTGATGGACATCATATTGGATTTTCCGCAACGTCAAAAGTCCGAAAAAATAACTCCGAGCAGATTTAAGGGTAAATTGTTACGATATGCTCAAGGAAGGACTTTAAGAGTTGGGATAGGGTGAAATAAATGTCGATCCAAGAAAATAATGGAGTTTTTGAAACGTTTTCGGACTGATTTATCTTCAAAACTTCAAAGTGGGATTTTATACTTAAGAAAGGTAGTAAGGCTTAAGACTCGACGAAATTATAGACGATCCTTGAACAGAAATGCGATTTTACAACTTTTCGGACTGCCTTACCTTCGAAAGTCTTGAAAAAATAACTTTCAAAACAGATTTTAGCAAAACTCGGGACGTAATCCTTACGTACAGGCTTATAGGGTTGAGGTTCTTCGGAGTTAAGGGCGATCCTAGAACAGAAATGAGTTTTTGGACATTTTTTTTAAACTAATAGTAATTTTAAAACTCCATGAAAATATCTGGATGTTTTACTTAAGGATGGGCTTTAAGTGTTAAGATTTGCCAGATTTTAGGCATCCAAGAACATAAATTTCGTTGCGAATTCCTTTCCGCGTAGATTTGAGGCAAGTTCGGGAATTTTTAGCGAAAACTTAAACTGGCCTTCATTAAATTTATAATAAATTAAGACTGAACCACTGAACCGAACTGAAACTGAGGTTCAGTTGGCTTTAAAAACCATGTAATAAGCCGAACCGGTGGCTTTAAAACTGTATGAACCTCTGAACCGAACCAGTCCTAATTTCCGATCTGCTTGCATCCCTGGTTTAACGAAACCTGATACAATTCTTAGGCCCAAATATTTTTAATATCTTCTTAATGAATTGTCCTTCGAAATGTATTTTGTTTGATTTGAAAATCTTCTGTACATTTTTTTTAAAAGAATATTTATGTGTGTCGATACGTGACATGCCGAACGCGACATTTTTTTCATCAAGATATTTAGGTGGTTTCTGTTTATGGCAGAGCAAAAACTTAGAGTTAATTGCAATCACATAGTTTTTTATGCTTTCTTATGCATCGTTTTTTAACTCTTTGCACCATTAGAATAATTTTAGATATCAAAAGTCAATGTAATAGACACTTTCTTAAGCAAAAACGTGCAAAATAAATATCAAAATATGAAAAATTGTGCTTGCGCGGCGGTGCGTTCAAAAATCTCGAAATGAGTTTTGAAAAAATGTAAGATCGGCTTACTTTAGTTTAATTTAAATGTTTCCCTGGGAAAATATGATAAAACTTGTTATTTTCAATAGCTTTTAGTTTTTGGGATCGGTGGCAGAGTTGCCAGATCGGCTTTTTTCCCGTCATTACACTTTTTTTTTAAAACCGGTTCACGGGAAAAATTTGGAACCGCGGGCAGCGAGAATTCTGGCTTATTTTAAACTATTTCGGATTTTTGTCAGCTTTATTTTAAATTTGGAGTCATTTGAGTGAAAATTGATAGTTTGTCAACTCTATCAGTCATTTAACGACCCCAATTGTAACCACTAACGTTAAGCAAGTTGTCATTTCTTAGTGAGTGCCAAGTTTGCAGATCAATTGTCAAAAATGCTGAAAGTTCTTAAACAAAAACGTCTTGAAGTCTGACTGCACGTTCCGAAGACCGATGGCTTTGATAGCTTAAAATGGATTATTTTACCAAATTTTTTTAAAACACAAGTCGGCGACTTAGAGATGTTTGCTGCCAAAATTTATATCAAGGATATTAGTTCAAAAAGCAATCTAAAATGCTTTAGGTGGATAGTGAATTGGAGAAATCTTCATTTGCATAAATAACATAGTTGATCTTATGAAGCAACTGAAGCTGAGTTAATGATCTACTTGCGGGATTTTCATAGACCTAGCACAGTAGTGTTGGAAAATGTTCACAAAAAATATTAAAAAGGGGACGACCGACTATTAAAAGCTTAAGTTTGAAGTTTGGTGCCTTTACCTTGCACATTTTTTTTTTTGGTCGATTTTAATAGAGAACGCTTGTTATTGATTTGCAAACATGGATAAAGTTGGTCATCGTTATGTGATACAATACTTTCATATAAAAGGTCTTAGTCCAACCAATATTAAAAAGGAGCTGGATTCTACCTTACGTAATTCTGCTCCCTCGTTTACAACAATAAAATATTGGGTGGCTGAATTTAAGCGAGGTCGTTTGAGCTGCGAAGATGAACATCGTAATGGGCGTCCAAATGAGGTGACCACTTCAGAAATGGTGGCCAAAATTAAAAAATGTGTATTGAGTGACCGGCGATTGAAAGTTCGTGAGTTAGCTGAATGTGTAGGCATTTCAAAAAGTGCTGTACATCGCATATTGACCGAAAAATTGGACATGAAAAAGTTATGCACAAGATGGGTGCCGCGTTTGCTGTTCCATCATGACAATGCGCCGGTTCACACCTCTGCCGTTGCAATGGCTAAAATTAATGAATTAAAATTTGAATTGCTACCTCAAGCCCCTTAATCGACAGACTTAGCTCCCTCTGATTATTTCTTATTTCCAAACTTGAAAAAATGGCTCGGAGGAAAAAGATTTGGCAACAATGAAGAGGTGGAGTCCGAGGTTAATGCCTATTTTGAAGAGCTTCACAGTTCTTATTATAAAAAAGGTATCGAAGCTATTGAACATCGCATAGTGGGCGATTTGGTCTCGCTAGCGGCATTTAATTAATAACTTCTAAACTAAACTGTTCGGCGAAAAATCATAGAAATTTTTAAGAACATAAAAATTTGTTTTAAATTGTTTTAAAATTTTTTTTTTTAATTTTTAAAAAGAAATTAATTTTATTTTTTTTTAACTTCAATAAACATATTTCATAAATGAAAAACTATCTAGAAAAGGATAGAATATTATTCGGAATCAGAGAGAGGCATATCCAGATGCTTTATTAAAAGCAAGCTCTTAACATCACTATCCATAATAATCGTTTTTGCAGAAGAAATTGGATACCCATTTGACAATGAAGTATCAAAGGGTCGGAAGAAACTAATAAAGCATTTAAGATATCTTCTATGGTATTTTTCGTATGTTTCGGAAGTCCTTGTTCCTATCTTCAAGAGCTTTCTCGGACATCATACCAATTGGAAGGCAAAAATGGCTTATAATGTCTGCTCCATGAATCAAAATTCTGTGAACAGACGATGGCATATAAAACCAGGGGTATGCTTTCACAAACAATTCGGCAGTTTCCAATGCGTAAGATCCGAATGCCTCCGAATTTATTTCGTGGCAACAAGCCAGTGCTCGTAGGACTACACTGAATCGATGTATCAAATCATAGCTTACCCTTGTTATACGAGCAGCCAAATTTGGTTGTTGGGAAAACCTCCTTGCAGTGTTTCCGTTGTTCGTACTGCCAGTACTAGCAATTGGTATATCCATATAATAGAAAAGCTCTTCACCAAATTCAGATCGTTCATATTTTTAGGAGTTGCGCTACAGTTTCCTCATGTTGGCGAAGAGGATTCCGATATGAAACTGGACGTGAAACTTCTTGGTTGGGATCGCTTTATCGTGACATATTAAAAAAAGTGTCCGTTTTGCTACTGTAATTCTGCCTAAAAAATGCCATAATTTGAAGGGTAGCAGGTATTAGCAGTTCATATTAGACATTTTGGACGCAAAATGATTCACACTTCCAGATAAAATAAGAGTTAGACTGAATCCAGGCGAATCTGGTAAGTTCTTCTCCACGAAAGACAGGTGTGCGCTACTGTGGGCTCGTTGTTAATACACTTAATTACCACTACGTTCTATAAGCAACACATTTATAGACCGGTCACAAACACTGATTTTCTATGTAAAACATACCTTGAAGTTAATAAAAAACCAAACTTTTAATAAAATAAGTAAAGATTGTAAATTTCCCAGGTAATCGATATGAAGGCGCACAACAAAGAATCAATTTAGTAAAGCGCTTGCTGAAACATATGTTGTGTTTGACAACTCACAGCTGTTGATCAGCTCATCGGAGAGCTTGTAAATAACCACCAAAAATCTAATCAATGTATCTGTTATCGATTTGTGAAAAAAATCAACGCCTTTTCAAATTTGAAAATTTGAATTAAATGCCGCTAGCGAGGCCCAATCGCCCACTGTGCATCGCTGGGAAAAGTGTATCGACCTAAAAGGATCCTATGTTGAAAAATAAACAAAAAAAAAATGATAAATTTTTGTGTTTTAGTAGTTAGGTCGGTTATTTCTGGGACGGCCCTCGTAGCATATAGCTCCCATAGGAACGATCGGTCGAAAAACTAGTTCGAGTGAGGAAAACGTTTTTTTGTTTTAATAAAAACGTCATGTTTATTGGCATATTCTTATTTTATATACTTTAACACATTTCTACAAAGTTTTATCAAAATCGGACGACTATAGCATATAGCTGCAGTATGAATGATCGGTCGAAAAAGAAGTTCTAGTGAGAAAAACTTTTTTGTTTTCAATGGGATCGCCTCCCAATTTCGTAATTAACAGTGTATTATGCTTTTCCATGATTTCAGCAATTTATAGCAAGTCAAAATCAGACATCTATATAGTATAGATCCCATAGAAAAGTAAAGTCCAAAAAAGTAGTCTTAGTTAGAAAAACTTTTTTTGTTTTCAATGGAAGCTGCAAGTGTATACAAAACTTCGGCCGAGCCGAAGTTAACTTTCCCTTATTTTTTACCCTTGTTTTTAACAGAGAAGAAATTTTGAAAATTTTGTCCGGATGTTTGTAACGCATTGAAGGAAGCATCTCCGACCACATAAAGTATATATATTCTTGATCAGCATGACGAGCTGAGTTGATTTAGCCCTGTCCGTTTGTCCGTCCGTCCGTCTGTCTGTTTCTATGCTATCTCCTCCGTCAGTTTTAAAGCTATCCTCACCAAACTTTGCACGAAGTCTTTTGGTACAAATACGCTGCACATTTGTCGGAACCGGCCGGATCGGATGACTATAGCATATAGCTGCCATAGGAACGATCGGTCGAAAAACAAGTCTTAAAGAGAAAAACTGTTTTTTTTGTTTTTAATGGAAACGTCCTTATCATTGGCATACATCAACACTATATTTTTTATATTTTTACAACTTTCCCATGTCTACAAAGTTTGGTCGAAATCGGATGACTATAGCATATAGCTCCCATAGGAACGATCGGTCGAAAAACTAGTTCTAGTGAGGAAAACTTTTTTTTTTTAATGAAAACGTCCTTATCATTGGCATACACTTATTTTATTTACTTTGGACACATTTCTACAAAGATTGGTCAAAATCGGATGACTATAGCATATAGCTGCAGTATGAATGATCGGTCGAAAAAGAAGTTCAAGTGAGAAAAACTTTTTTGTCTTAAATGAGATCGCCTCCAAATTTCGCAATTAACAGTGTATTATGCATTCTCATGATTTCACCAAGTTTAATGGAAATCAGACATCTTTATAGTATAGATCCCATAGAAAAGTAATGTCCAAAAAATAGTCTTAGAAAAACTTTTTTGTTATCAATGGAAGCTGCAAGGGTATACAAAACTTCGGCCGAGCCGAAGTTAACTTTCCCCTATTTTTTTTTAATTTGTTATATATTAGTTAACATCATCCAAAAGAGAAAGAAATTTTTGAAAATTTTTTTATAACCTTGCAGAGGGTATATTAAATTTGTGCGGATGTTTGTAACGCATTGAAGGAAGCATCTCCGACCACATAAAGTATATATATTCTTGATCAGCATGACGAGCTGAGTTCATTTTGCCTTGTCCGTTTGTCCGTCCGTCCGTCTGTCTGTTTCTATGCTATCTCCTCCGTCAGTTTTCTATAAAGCTATCCTCACCAAACTTTGCACGAAGTCTTTTGGTACAAATACGCTGCACATTTGTCGGAACCGGCCGGATCGGATGACTATAGCATATAGCTGCCATATGAACGATCGGTCGAAAAACTAGTTCGAGTGGGGAAAACTTTTTTGTTTTTTATGAAAACGTCCTTATCATTGGCATACATCTATTTTATATATTTTTACACAATTCTTCAAAGTTTCGTCGAATCGGATGACTATAGCATATAGCGAACATAGGAACGATCAGTCGAAAAACTAGTTCGAGTAAGGAAAACTTTTTTGTTTTTAAAGGAATCGCCTTCAAAATACGTATTTCTTAGTTTTCTATCCTTTCCCATGATTTCACTGAGTTTGATCGAAATCGGATGACTATAGCATATAGCTGCCATAGGAACGATCGGTCGAAAAACTAGTTCGAGTGAGGAAAAATTTTTTGTTTTAATAAAAACGTCATTTTTATTGGCATATTCCTATTTTATATTTTTTAACACATTTCTACAAAGTTTTATCAAAATCGGACGACTATAGCTGCAGTATGAATGATCGGTCGAAAAGAAGTTCTAGTGAGAAAAACTTTTTTGTTTTCAATGAGATCGCCTCCAAATTTCGTAATTTAATACACTTTTCCATGATTTCACCAAGTTTGGTCGAAATCAGACATCTATCTAGTGTAGATCCCATAGAAAGGTAAGGTCCAAAATATAGTTTTAGTTAGAAAAACTTTTGTGTTTTCAATGGAAGCAGCAAGGGTATACAAAACTTCGGACGAGCCGAAGTTAACTTTCTCCTATTTTTGTTAGTTAAAATAACGGTGTAATTAACGGGTTTTTTCAAATTTTCGACAAAAATGAAACGAAATGTTCGATATCTTTGTAAATGGCATCCACACTACAAGTTTGACAATAAAACAATGTATGAATGATTGAAAGATAATGGTATAAAAAACTAATTCATGCAAAAAACGATAATTTTGGGATTATCTCGAAATCTGTTCTACTTAAAATTTTTTTAACTCCAGATTCGGATTCAGCGCGTGATTTTACATAAGGAATGACATCAAATTGAAGAGGATGAAAAGTGCTGTAAACTAGTCTAATCGGAGGAAAAGCTCAATAAAACATATAGAAAAACGTTCGAAATAACATGGAATCTCCACCCATAATAGCGTCTGTTTTTAAAGATCCTTGACTCCAAAGCATATTAAATGATTCACTAAACAAGAGCTTAAGATAACATTGGTAGTATTTGTCATATGTAGACTACGAAATGGAATTTTAATTCACAGTAAGTTCACTTCCGACCCGATTTCCATATACTTGGAAAGCTTTTAGGTCGAAAGCGATTTGTAGAATACATGGGATTAAATTGATTACAAAATGAATTCACGTTTTTTTTTTTTAACATTGTGTAAAGTATGGGCTGAACCAAGATTCGAACCAAAACCTTCGTCTAAAAATCTTGAACCTCAAATTTCCGAACCTTAACCATTGCTAAATAATAATGCGGCTAATAATAAAGCGTGCATCGTAAAATGTTTTTTTTTATTGATATATCGCCAAAAACTTATTATAAACTATTATTACCGGCAGTATTCAAGAGTAATATCGTATCGGAATATCGTATTTTGTCCAACAAAACTCTACTTTGGCTATTTTTTTTCACCTCCAGTGGTGATTTATAAAAAAAATTAAAGGTATTCAAAGGTAATATCGTGCTCAAAAAAAAAATTTCCAAAAAAAAAATTCGTTAAAAAAATGTCTTAAGGACGTCGATGGCAGGATCTGTACTACGCCAGGTGGCTGATGATGGTGCGGATGCCTCAAGTCAGAGGCCGAGAATTTCTTCAGTTTGACTCAGAATCATCAGTTTCTGTCGAGCCATGCTTCAACTCGCCACGCATCAGGCGTTCAAAATCTTCGGGACGATCCATGGCTCTACGTATGGACGCAGGATGCTTGCGTGCCCATTCCAGCACTTTTTGGTTCATTTTGAAGATGTACTTGGGATTCATGGCCCAACGGGAGGCTATTTCCTGATCATTGACGTTTATGAAGCATTTGCTAACCCAGAGAAAGTGTAGCACACTGTTCCTCCAGAAGGGATTACTCTCCAAGCGGGGAAAGTGCTGACGGATGAAGCCGAAGATCTCGGTAATAGGCAACGAAGAAATCCACGAATTCCTCAGGGCCAATATAATCAGGCAGGAGTAGTTGAAGGACCTGAAATCAGGCTGCAGTGGCTCGACCACGGAAGCGACTGTGCTTACGTTTTTGTTGTTGGCTATATTAACCAGATTGCTGCCATTGCTCAACGGAGAGGATGCTGCTGGGCCGAGATGGAACTTGGACTGCAACTGATTGGCCGTTGTGGCAATGCGCTTTGCTTTGGTACAACCCTGTTGTTGAATAAGTCCACGTTTTGTGGCCCTATCATCCTTTAGGATAACACGGGCAGGCGAAATGTTGTTGTTGAGAGCCCGATTAAGGGGATTCCTCAAAATGCGGCCGCAGGACACAGCCCGATTAAGGGGATTCCTCAAAATGCGGCCGCAGGACACCAGACTGTTTTTGGCCTTGCCGTAGGACTCCTCTAACTTGCAAGTCGGTAACTGAGCCCTCCGCAGATCTGGGGCCGATTCTGAATTGGGCACCAAGCTGACTTTCATCTGGTTCCTCGAAAGCGGCACTGTATCCGGCCGGGTCTGGGTGGACGTGCAGGGCGGATAACAACGGCGCAGTGAACCAAGCTCTGAGGTGCCCGAAGATAAGCTGGAATTGCTTACGCTTTTGTTGTTGGCTATATTAACCAGATTGCTGCCATTGCTCCGCGAAGAAAATGTTGCTTTGAAAGGCAACTTGGACTGCAACTGACTGGTCGTTGTGGCAATGCGCTTTGCTGTGGTACAAC
Organism: Lordiphosa collinella; assembly: GCA_018904265.1. Taxonomy (NCBI): domain Eukaryota; kingdom Metazoa; phylum Arthropoda; class Insecta; order Diptera; family Drosophilidae; genus Lordiphosa; species Lordiphosa collinella. Next base: position 144,199 of record JAEIFV010000661.1, read on the forward strand.
CCTGTTGTTGAATAAGTCCACGTTTTGTGACCCTATAATCCTTTAGGATATGGGCGGGCGACATGTTGTTGTTGGGAGCTCTAATGATGGTTTTGCTAATAATCTGAATGGGTTTGGCCTTGCCGTAGGACTCCTCTAACTTGCAAGTCGGTGACTGAGTTCTGCGCAGATCTGGGGCCGATTCTGAATTGGGCACCAAGCTGACTTTCATCTGGTTCGACGAGACGAGTGATTTGAGTTGATTTCTGTCTGCATCCGTCGAGAGCGGAACTGTAACCGGCCGGGTCTGGGTGGACGTGCGGGGCGGATAACAACGGCGCAGTGAACCAAGCTCTGAAGTGGCCGAAGATAAGCTGGAATAGCTTAAGCTTTCGTAGTTGGCTATATTAACCAGATTGTCGTCATTGCTCAGCAGAGAGGATTCTGCTGGGCCGAGATGGAACTTGGACTGCAACTGATCGGCCGTTGTGGCAATGCGCTTTGCTGTGGTGCAACCCTGTTGTTGAATAAGTCCACGTTTTGTGGCCATATCATCCTTTAAAATAACATGGCCGTGCGAAATGTTGTTGTTGGGAGCTCGATTGATGTTATTGTTGAAGATTCGGCCGCAGGACACCACCGTGCCGTAGGACTCCTCTAACTTGCAAGTCGGTGACTGAGCCCTGCGCAGATCTGGGGCCGATTCTGAATTGGGCACCAAGCTGACTTGTTGATTTCTGCCCGCACCCGTCGAGAGCGGCATTGTATCCGGCGGGGTCTGGGTGCACGTGCGGGGCGGATTCCAACGGCGCATTGAACCAAGCTCTGAGTTTTCTGATGTTAAAATTAATATCAAAGTATTGCGGAGCGCACAACACACGAGGCCAGCGAGTGCGAGCGAAAAGGAAAGAGACGCGCAGCTTTTGCAGAGTTGCCACCCTTTGATTCCCTAAAATGTCAAAAAACGACACAAATGTGGCTAACGCATGATACAATTATATCAGGTACGGCGCACATTTATAAATGTGGACTGACAGAGAGAGTCTGATAGGGCACACGCACACTAATTTAGTGTGTGTGAAATATTTGATTTTCAAAATTAATTACACTTAAATGCATTAACAAATTTTGTTGGTACAAGTTAATTACAACAGTTGGAATATGACAAATTATATTTGATTTATATTTTCAGTTATGTTTTTAAATATTTTTTTTTACCTATCAGCCTCTGCATTTGCTTCTGTATTTTCAACCTCTGATTCAGGTGCTTTATACGAAACATTGTGCGCATTTTGAAAAAAATTTTCTTAGTTCTTTCCAAATTTATGCATACAGCTCTCTGGACCATTTGGTCTATTAAATTTGGGTTTCTTGATATGTTGTTATTATTACATAACAAAAAAATACTTTCCAGCATTTTAATACTGTTCGTAAAACTTACGGTCGGCTTTTTCAAGCCACCTGCGTCTACCTGATCAATGTAGTTGATGGTCACATTTTCCTTCTCCACATCGGGCAAATTAAGTTTTTTTACAATATAGCCGGCGATGTATGTTATCGCGTCATCAGTAAGTTGGTCGCGCACATCCACTGACTCTGTGGCTAATGCCACCGGTACCTCTGTGGGTAATGGCATTGATGAGTCGAGGCTTAAGTTAAGCCACGGAGCGTTATCAGCCTGTGGAGCCTATCTTTAAAATGCTTATCACATATTTTACTAAACTTATTGAGTGTAACTCCAATTGCGGAGCACGTCTCAAGGCAATGTTTGAGACTTTACCTCGACATACGCAACAATAATGGCTCGACATTCTCACTATCTATGAATAAATTAAGACAAGCAAAATTTTATAATGAATTACCTGCAGGGCGCTCACAAAATTGATGTAAATCAACTTCAGCAACAACAAAGTGGGCTGTGCACATAAAAACCCTCCCCTAAATTTGCCGTTGGCAATCGGAGAAAGGAGAGTGTGACAACCTTTCACTTGGAATGACAGCACCAAACTGAAATAATGTGGTTATAATTATACCGTACTTGGTATAATTGTATCAAGGGCTAACGGATTTGTGTTTTGGCATGCGAATAAATTTATCGAAACACACAACAAAACACCCAAAAAAAATGGTATCAATATCAATTTGATACACGTTGTCTCAAATTGAAACTAACACCAGTTTGGTTTTTTTTGGTATCAATATAATCCTAAAGAGTATCAAATTGATCTTTTGGTTATTAATTTGATACGCAAAAGTATCAATTTGAAACAAACACAATTTTATGATAGTTCGAATATTCGAAATGTCATGCTCGTATGTGAAACGATGCCTGCTGAGCTGGCTGACCAGTAGGCGTTTGAATATTGACATTATCTATTTTGAATTTAGTGCAAACCAATCGATAAATTACTTAAAATAAAAGCTATGTAAAACAATCCCCCAGACGACGTGTTGAAGACTAATGTGTTTCAATATGGATCACTAGCTCTATAATTACAAGGTGAACACCGAAACAAATGAACTACACATCGTTCCTTACTCAGATTTGTAAATAACAAATATAACTTTTTAGGGAGGAAGTATGCCACGCCGTTTCTGCGCTATCCAAGATGATCGAAACAAAGTCAGCTCCATTAGTAAAGAAGGTTTTCAAGCTGTGACAAATTACACAATCATGCCAACATAAATGGGGCAGTACTAAAACAGAAGGGCAGACTGCTATGCCAATTAGGTTTGCATTATGCACTTCCTTACAGTGACTTCTGTATTTGAATAACATCTGCGTTGAAATATGAGAGACAAAGTTTCCCATAGTCATAAAATACGTTTTGTAAGAATACAGAATAAAATAAATCAGTTCTTAAGTGCTTATGTTTTAGTTTTAATGTCAGTTTGCAGATTACTGAATTGGTACTTAAACTTGATAAGAAAAAATGTTAAATTGAGGAAAGCTAGTATCAAAATGATACCAAAAGCTTGACAGTCAAAATATCAAAATGATAATTGTTAGTGTCAAATTGATACTAAAAAATTAATACAAAATAGTGTCAGCCTGATACTAGTTAGTATCAATTTGATATTTTCGAAATATCATTTTAATACTTTCGAAAATATCAACTTGATACTTGGAGTATTAAAGAGAATTTGATACTCAATAGTTTTAAATTGATGACTAAATAGTGTCATTTTGATGACTACTTTTTTTTGGGTGCAGGATCGCAGAGTCGCTTTTTTTTTAATTTTTGGCAGCGTTTGATAGAAGTTATGCCCGGCTTACACCGCGTCACACTCGAAGGTGTCCCAGAAATCTCTTCCAACCAAATTTCAACCCAAAGCCACTTCTCGGTGTCCTAGATATCTCTTTCGGTTGGTTTCAAATCTCTAGTGTTTTGGGATGAGATTTTGCCAAAGTCACCGCTAAAACTATTTTGATAAGCAAAATTAGTCTTGGAAATGTAAACTACATTATTTTACTGGATAGGCTGCATCAAATAAATAACATGTTTAATTTGATTTTATATTGAAATTTGCTTTTTAATAACACAGTTCAACAAATATTGGGTCATCGCTGGCCCTCGAATAAAGTTATTACCGTTTGACAGAAGGTTTCAAGCTGAATACAAGTCAGAATTTCTCTAGCACGTCAAGTTTTTGAGAAATGAATGGTCAAAGTTGTTAAAAATGCCTTAAATGGTACTTTTCAAACAATTTTTAAAAAGCCATCTTGAACCCAATGATACGCTTGAAAATTTAGATGCATAGAGGGTACTTTAATCTTTGGACGGCAATTAACCAAATTCCTGCTTGTTGGTCAATAATCCATAAATAAATTTAAAAAGAAGTTCAATTTATATTTTCTTAACAATTAACCTAAATTAGCTGTGTGTCAGTAGATTCTCAGTGTCTAATTGTCTTAAAATTTTAAGTTGTCTTAAATTCACCGCAAGATACAAACCAAAGTTTTAAAGAAAGACCATTAAGCAAACTTATTAAACGGTTTACGAAATGTTCTTTGGAAGTAGTGTGGTCAATTTGGACAAATCATGGGTACCACATGTTACTTGTACAGGCATATTTATTCATTTTAAAACAATGAGACACTGTTTTTAAAAAGATCCTACTGACACACAGCTATTTTAGGATGTTTGTTAAGATAATTATGGATCCTAGACCAACAACCAGGAATTTGGTTTATTGCCGTCCAAAGATTATGGTTCCCTTTATGCATCTAAACTTTCAAGCGCATCATTCAGTTCAGGCTTTTTAATCAATTTTTGAAAAGTGCCATTTTAAACACGTTTAACAACTTTGACCATTGATTTCTCAAACGTGCTAGACGTGCTAGAGAAATTCTGAAAACTGTCTTGTGTTCAGCTTGATAAACTCCATCGAACGGTATAAATTTTATTCCCCGGCCCGCATGGACCCAATATTTGTTGAAGGCTGCCATATCAGCCACAACCGTCGTGCCAGTGGCGCCATCTACCTGCCTCACTAGCGCCACATTGGGAATCCGACATCAACAAACGTACCAAGGGTTGGCAAATTTTGCTAAAATATTTATAAGTTTTTCATTTTAATTTTGGGTAACGCGACATCAATTTATGTTATAATATTAGCATAAATCATAAAACTTATGCCACAATTAACAGATTTCCGTTTAACATCAAATTAATTCAAATCTAAAATAAGGGACATTTTTTGCGCGTGATGCAACCCTGTTTTGTGGAATGGACAACTAGTTTGAACCCAATTGGACCAATTCTCATTCCCAATAAGAAAATGAAATCTGTCGAAGGTGTGGGACACCGACGGATTTTTCGAGCGATTTGCAAACCAACCGAAGACGAAATCTCTAGAGATTTTTAGGACACCCCCCTATACTTTTCATACTAAATTTTTGAATGAATGTGTCCTCTTTCGCGATTCAAATGTTTCCTGTCGTTCTCTAGCTCTCAGTTCTCTCTCATATTGCATCATAATTACTCCAAGCATATAGTACATCCAGAGCGACCTTTTTTTCGTTGCTCTAGCAAAATAAGTCTGTCCTCCTCAATTCTTATTTTTATACTCTTGTATTATAAAATAGTTCGGATGTTTGTAACTCATAGAAGGAAGCATCTCCGACCACATAAAGTATATATATTCTTGATCAGCATGACGAGCTGAGTTGATTTAGCCCTGTCCGTCTGTCTGTTTCAATGCTATCTCCTCCGTCAGTTTGAATGCTTTCTTTACCAAACTTGGCACGAAGTCTTTTAGAACATATAGGCTGCATATTTGTCGGAACCGGCTGGATCTGATGACTATAGCATAGGAACGATAGGTCGTAAAACTAGTTTTAGTAAAAAACACTTTTTTGCTTTCAATAGAGGCGTTTACAAACTTCGTATTTCTTAGTTGGCAATGCTTTCCCATGATTCCACGAAGTTTGGTTGAAATCGGACCATTGTTGCCGTTTTAGCTTGTATTTAGTTGCTAGATCTAGCATTTTTAAAAGTGAAAATGCTTATAAATATTCGGAAATGCTATTAGCTATAAATCTAGCAACTTTAAAATTATGATTATCTATTTCTAGCATTTTTATATTTTTAAGACGAAGTGTGAAGTCCCTTGAGTAAAAAGCCTCAGAAGTGAATTTCGGAGTGATAATTATGCAATTTAATGCATAATCATTAGAAATTGCTTTAATTCATGAGTGATTTAAGAGATTTAGTACTTCAATTTATGCCTAAAAAGCGAACGTCTTGAACAACTTTTCCAAATCGGCGCTTATTTCAGTACTGACTCGGCACTTATCCAATAGTAGCGATAGTCCAATGAAAACATTCCGCGTGTCTTCAGTCTTTATATTCTTTCGAAGAAATTGACTACTATGACTGGTCAACAAAATATTTTTATTCAATTGTAATCTGCCAAAAATTCAAAAATATTGCTGATATGGACGAAATTACTAAATTCTGGTACATAGTTCTCAGTACTGAGTTCAGCTTTTTTTGGCCCTTCAGCTTTCGTTGTAATTAGATTCGGGATCGGCTCGGACTCAAAAAAAAAGGGAGATTGTGAATTCATTACGGGATTCTGTCCATTTTGAAGAATTTGTTAGTCTTAGAACCTTGAAAAGTAATTTTGGTAGTTGTCAAGTATAAAAATCTGTGTTCAAAATATTCGAAAGTAGTTCCTTCGTTACACCTCGAATTATAAAGAATTATCAAGCAAAAAATTCGCGGCGGTCATTCATGGTTTCTTTTAAACTGAATATTGAAGTTTGTTGATGTTGTACCGAAATTGTGAATGTGCTTTACTATACTAGACAATTACTGTAATTTTTTAAGTTATTCTTGGGTTTTAGTCTTAAAATACGTTTTTCTTTCAGTTTTAACCCTTTGCAATTTTAAGCTATTTCGAGCAATTTTTTTGCGCAAATTTACCAGCTTTTGGCTTCCATATTCTGGCAACACTGTTCCATAGCGGTTTGCAGTTCTCATTTGTAACATTCCGCGTTATCGATAGATCGAATAGAGGCGCAGCGCCGAGTAAAATGATCTGGTAGCACTGCTGGTGAGGGGAAATGGCAGCGAGAGCCCTCTGTCGTGAAGGTAGTGTACTACATTCAAATTCAAATGAGAGGCGAAAGCTGCTCTCAGAATGCAATACAGATGCAGTCTCTTTCCCACCCACACCCGAATTTAAAATCAGGCCATGGCCTTAGATCAGGCCATCGACCCGGTATGTTGGGATAGGCACAAATGGCGGGAGAAGTGGCCTATATAGGGGGGTCAGTTGGGTGGCCGGTGGAATATTCCATAAAAGTCGGGCAGAGCGCACGGACGATCGTCGCTGAAAAAATAAAGTTAATTCAATTCGGGAGAAGGCAAACGTGGATGAGCCGCCCAAAGCTAAAATCCAAAAGGCGAAGATAATTAGCTCAAAATAAATTTTTTATGTGCCGCGCACTTAGTTGCAAATTTATTTAGTAAAATTGAAATGTAAAAGTGAGTTAAATTTAAAGTAAATGTAAAGAAAAAAGTCGAAATTAGTGTTTTTGTGGTTGCAGTCGGAGGCTAAGCGAGAGCCAAGAAAGCCCAACATCTGGAGGAGTATTAGACCAAGCAACGAGCCCAGTCAGAGTCCATCAGGGAAACGCAAGATCCAGAGCAAGGAATATCAAAGTGAGTCCGTTCCTTGTGGCCGTCTGGGCCCAATAGAACCCAAGGACCAGCCAGATCGTGTGGCGGCTAGCTTAAGTCTAGTATACAGAGGGGAATTTGTGTGGGAAGGGATTTCTATTTATATTTAAATTCATATATATATCTGTACATACAATACGGCCCGAGTACGAGCTCGGATCTGACCTGGATCAGGGGGACATATTGATCTGCATATTTTTCGAAGCCTTGGTCACCTATGCGGGAAGAAAAAAATTTAATAGTTTAAATTTAATAATTTAATTTAATAGTCCACTTATCTGTCTCCTTTGGAGCTCCATCAGGATAGGTAGGAGTACTGTAGATTGGTGAAATTGGGAAAATGAATCCCACAATCTAGCATAGGCGAGTAGGCTGAATTTATTTATATCCAGTAAGCACTCAAAAATCCCCTTGGTGGCTTTGGTCACATCTTAGCTCGGGCGGCGGAACCCAGAAGAGAAAAGATAATAAAAAAAAAAATTTTATATTATGTAGATTTGGTCATAAAAATATATATATATGATTAATTAAATTAAAACCTAAAAGAATATAGGAAAATATGTTAGGAAATTATTGTTATTCATTAGTTAAAAAATTTTGTGTTTTGGTATGAAGGCTTGTGCGAAATTATTGTTTATTAAATTGTAAGTTGATTTAAAAAAAAATGATGGCTTAAGTTTGGAAGAAGGGGGGAGATCTCCATGACCATGGAGTAGGCTGACCCGGATATGTGGCAGGGTGATCAGGTAAATGTTGCCGTTTCGTGGTCACTGGAAGGGTGGGTGCGCCGAGGTGTATCATCAAAACCTCGCTGTCTGTCTCCATTTGAAGTGGTCCTTGTTAGAGCCCGCTAGTGTGTTCTAATGTTTTTTTGAAATTGTTGTGGCAGAGATGCGCTGTTGGCTGGGATTGTACGACCTGTGGGCATTGGGAAAGATCCCGCCCTGAATGGGCTGAGTTAGCCGGCCTAGCCCAAAGTAGCAGAAACAGGTTCGTAACACATTCACAGTATTTTTGTATTCGTAAATTATTACAAATTAATTTTTACAAGTATCTGTTGGATTTCAATTTGGAAACAACCGTTTTTTTAAGTTTTCATTTTTTAGCTATTTTTTTTTTTTAGCAATTTTTAGCTATTTATATCAATTTTTTTTGGAATGTTTTGCAACTTTTGAACCTCATGTTCTGGCAACACTGAATCGGACATCTATATTGTTAGCGAAAAACTTTTTTGTTTTTAATAGAAATGTCCATAAAATTGGCATTTATTTATTTGGTATGTATTCACATAATTTTACAAAGTTTTGTCAAATCGGATGACTATGGCATATATGTAGCAGCAGTACTATTAATCGGTCGAAGAAGAAGTTCTAGTGAGAAAAATCTTTTCGTTTTAAATGAAATCGCCTCCAAATTTCTTAATTGTTAGTTTGTTATGCTTTTCCATGAATCTACTATGTTTGGTCGAAGTCTAACATCTATACAGGCATGTTCTCAATTCCGCTACGTTTTGAAAAGTAAACCGACTGCAATTCCGTTTCGGCTTGGATTTGCTGTTCTCAATTACGTTTTACTTTTGGCAAACCACGGCCCAAAAAAAAATGAAACATGAGGAATTTTGAGAGGCTGACTTTTACGTTTTACGTTGTGTTTTGGCTGGCACTGCCAATAATTCGGGACATTTAAAAAAAAAATTATTTTTCATTCAGCTAAAGACTTAAATGTAATTCAAATTACATACATAAGTTTTAAATTGATCACATAATTAAGGAAAATTAACTTAATGTACATTTGGTAACTGTACGAGTGCGTAATTTCCCGACAAGCACAACTTTTTATAACGAAAAACGCTTTCGTTTTTGTGCTAGCTCCCTTAGAAAAGTAAGTAGTCTTATTTAGAAAATCTTTTTTGTTTTCGATGGAGGCTGCAAGGGTATTTAAAGGTACGGCCGAGCCGAAGCTCGTTTTTCTGAAGTTGCCTTAACAAAAACTGAGTGATCTAAGTAAACTAAGCTTTTTGATTATCACTTACTCAATCAATTCGTTTGTTATATGCATTCATTTAGAGTCAGCCATTTTGAGTATTGTAAAATTTTACATTTAATGTGACCGATTGCAAAAAATTCATACAGGTGAGTTTGTAAAATGGCTCGACACAGCCCTAAAGGTCCAAAGCCGAGTTCCTTTCAATCTCTTGGCTTGTTTGCTTCTAGTTAACGCTCAAGAGAAAGGGACCTACAGGTTAACGCCAAATCCGAACGACAGTTTGAGAAGCTTTTTCATGGCTAATTACTTCAAAGCTGGCGCCAACAGCAGTGAAGGTGACAAGGTGTGTAAGTTTTTTCAAAGAAAAAACTATTCATTCGATGTTTGGAGGCGGGATCGAACCCACGACATCTTGCAAAGCGATTGCACACACTAGCCGCTGAGCCACATCCGGCTTCGTATATATAAGTTTCAGGTGCTCAAAAAAGGGACTCATACGGGCGTGTTCTACAAACCGCTAGCAACCCAAAAGCAATTGTCGGTGTTCCTGAAATCCCTTTTGTTGGTTTTCAAATGTCGCAAATTTCGTGGCGAGTTGTAAGTTAAATATTAAAGATCAATACTTTGATGCTTAACTAATCGAATTGCATTAATATTTTTAAATATTCTATGAGTTCTTAGTAACCAAAATTAGTTTTGAAATATTTTTAACCAAAACGACGCAACAGCCAAAGTACAGCAGAAAACTGCAATGAACAAACCAGCCAACTTATTCCAAATCAGGCAATCACTATTTCGGAGTTTTCATTTTCTTTTCAAAGTTAACATTTTATAGACTTAAATGAAGGATAAATGAAACAAAATGGACAAATTAGCAGCTTAGTTAAATATAAATAAAAAGGTTAATTCAATGAGTTATCGAAAAAATCTATCGATAAATTTTATTTGTGGGAACTTCAAACTACGATAAGAAGACAAGTTAGCTGCGGTGAAAATTTTAACAAAACATTTGTGATCTTTAAGAAAATAAAAATGTTTTTATGGGAGAAACAGAGTACTCTGGAGGAAAAGGCCGTAATGCAGAGAAGTAGATTATGCTTCATCGTAAATTAAAAGTAGATTGTATCCATCTCGGAGATTCTTGCTACGATTTTTTTCCCTCGCCAACGTCCTTCCAGCAATATTCTTAGCTATCAATGCAGCCGCGGGCATTTTTGAATTCATATTTCAATTAACATAACTATTTCGAGGGCCAACCTTTCAAATTTTTTATACCCTTGCAGAGGGTATTATAAAATTGTGAGGATGTTTGTAACGCATTGAAGGAAGCATCTCCGACCACATAAAGTATATATATTCTTGATCAGCATGACGAGCTGAGTTCATTTAGCCTTGTCCGTCCGTCCATCTGTCCGTCTGTCTGTTTCTAAGCAAACTAGTCTCTCAGTTTTGAAGCTATCGAGCTCTGCACGCTGCTAATATGTCGGAACCGACCGGATCGGATGACTATAACTTATAGCTCCCATAGGAACGATCGGTCGAAAAACTAGTTTTAGTAAGAAAAACTGTTTTCTTTTCAATGGAAACGTCTCCAAACTTCGTATTTATTGGTTTTCTATGCATTTTTATAACACTACTAAGTTTGGTGAAAATCGGACAGCTATATGGTATACCTCCCATACAAAAGATAGTTCTGAAAAATGGTTTTAGTAAGAAAAACTTTTTTGTTTTTAATGTTACTGTCTTAAGATTTGGTATTTGTTTGTTTTATATGCTTTCACATAATTTTACAAAGTTTTGACAAAATCGGGTGACTATAGCTTATAGCTTCCATACGAACAATCGGTCAGAAAATGGGTCAACGTAAAAAAAAATGTTTTTTTCCCTTTTTTTTCAATGTTACAGGTCTTTAATTTGGACATCAATAATAATATATGCCTTAAAACCAGAGCTAGCAAATAACAATTGACCGTTTTTCGTTGTCCAATAATAACAGTTTTTTACAGACCCTTTGAGCAAAAAGTCAGAGATGAACCGTTCACAGCGGCTCATGAACGAATCGCTCAGTGCTCAACGAACAACCAATGGATTTGTTTACATTTTGCTCTGCTCGTTCGCTGAGCAGATCGTAGCGAGCGAAAAATATAAAAGTCACTTGCGTTTGTGTGTGTGTATGCGTGAGTGAGGTGTTTGTTTGGGCTTGCGACTCTCACAAGCCACACACACTGAAAACAAATAAATGAAAAAAAGACCCTTTGAGGTGAGTCGTTCGGCTTTTTGCTCTTCTACTGACTCTTAATGTGCGAGCGCTCAGTCGGATCGCTGTCTATAAATTGTTATTGAAAGAGCAGAACAAGCAACGCTCAACTGAGAACAGTCTACTGAACACCAAAACAAAGAGAAACGAAGTGTTCTGCTCAGAGCGAGAGCAAGCGTGCATGGATTTTTTCGGTTTTGTTATTGAGCAGACCGCAAAGGCAAAAACGTGCAATTGTTATTTACGAGCTCTGCTTAAAACACATTTTGTAAAATTTGGTCAAAATCATTATATCGAAACGAGCATTTGCAAGAGTATTAAAACTTCGGCACAGCCGAAGTTAGCTTAGCCTTCTTGTTATCATTTATTTCGAGCAACTCCAAAGCTAACTCCGAAATATGAACTCGTCGACATTTCTGGAACACCGACATTTGGATTGATTGTTTTCAAAAACAACTGACCCCTAAATCTCTAAAGATTTTTGGAACACATCGGATATTCTTGAGTTTGAGTGCACCTTTGCAGACCTCTACTATCTATTAGACAATTTCGGAATGTCTTTCTTTCTAACAAAATATAATATTATAACATACATAACTCTATTACATAAAGAAGGTGATATAAATAGCATGGCAATAGAGCCGTCTGCATACTAAAATGTTACAAATAATTTATATTTAATTTTTACGCCGTTTGATGAGATAAGATAGTCTTAAGGACTTAAGAAGTTTTCAAAAAGTATTTCTCTTCTGTAGCGGGTTTTGCCAAGCTTTTCCAGTCTAATCCGTTTAATACCACTTTGAATTCCATTTCATTGAGCCCGGCCTTGCCCCATATATTCAATCGGAGTTCTCTTAACATTGGACAGGTTGAACAGAAATGAACCACGTCTTCCCTCTCCCGTAGATTGCAAAGTGTGCATAACTCATTTGTATTCTGATTATGGGGAAAATAATTAAGCGCCAGCATCTCTGTCCGAGCTTTAAAAATATTTGAAATGGTCCTGCAGTCGTATTGGTCATTGAAGTAGTTGCCTTCCATCAAGTTGTGGTTTAGTTGGCTGTGGGTGTTGCGAGTTTGACTTGTTAGTGCAGAGACTTTAAAGCTATCTCGAGCTCGTTTATCGATTGCTTGTAGAAGGTCACGTTGGGCCATGCTCCAAGTATCGGGCCGCAACAGATCCAGGTTGATTCCAAAGTCCCGAGCAAGGCCTTCCCATGATTTGAAAAATTGCGCTCTTCCCTCCAAAAGGGTTTTTTTCACAACAAAACAGGGCAGCCTATTCTCTTCCATTTTTATACCCTTGCAGAGGGTATTATAAAATTGTCCGGATGTTTGTAACGCATAGAGAACCAAGCGTCTCCGACCACATAAAGTATATATATTCTTGATCAGCATGACGAGCTGAGTTGATTTAGCCTTGTCCGTCTGTCCGTCCGTCCGTCTGTCCTTCTGTCTGTTTCTATGCTATCTCCTCCGTCAGTTTTAAAGCTATCCTCACCAAACTTTGCACAAAGTCTTGTGGTACAAATAGGCTGCACATTTGTCGGAACCGGCCGGATCGGATGACTATAGCATATAGCTGCCATAGGAACCATCGGTCGAAAAACTAGTTCTAGTGAGAAAAACTTTTTTGTTTTTAATGAAAACGTCCTTATCATTGGCATACACTTATTTTATATACTTTTACACAATTCTACAAAGTTTGGTCGAAATCAGATGACTATATCATATAGCTCCCATAGGAACGATCGGTCGAAAAACTAGTTCGAGTGAGGAAAACTTTTTTGTTTTTAATGAAAACTTCCTTTTTATTGGCATATTCTTATTTTATATAATTTAACACATTTCTACTAAGTCTTATCAAAATCTGATGACCATAGCATATAGCTGGTCGAACGAAAAGAAAGTTCTAGTGAGAAAAACTTTTTTGTTTTAAATGGGATCGCCTCCAAATTTCGTAATTAACAGTTTATTATGCTTTTCCATGATTTCACCAAGTATGGTCGAAATCAGACATCTATATAGTATATATATCGGTCGAGCCGAAGTTAAATTTCCCCTATTTTTATTATTATTTTGTTTATGTATCGAAAATAGGCTCCAAGAGTTTGTAGATACATTTCTGGAAGTCCTGTCTCTAGATGAATGGCATAAGTAGGCGTGTTTTGTGGGAGATAAAACACTCTTTTAACAAAGTACCGCAATAATTTTTCGACGTCTTCGTATTTGGCATATCCCCAGACTTCTGCTCCATAACACTTAATTGCTTTTGATGTTGCCTCAAACATTCTGTATTTCGTACTTGAGTTTATGTTGTTTTTGCAATAAAATGATCTCCAAATATAATATCAAAATGACTTAAATAATTAACTTTTGAATCGATTCCTTTTTCATCGAATTGTGATTCGTTTTGAGTTCAGTTTGGAGAGGTCATAGTTTTGAAAGATTTGGTTAACTGTCTAGTTTGAGGGACCCATACAAAACCTGAACCTTTTACTAATACCTTTTACTCATTTAATTAAAATGATTAACATTTAATATTAGGCCAATCGGACCGGGTCATACTTAAAGAAGCCAAGGTGAAGAATATAAGTAGCGGCTGGAAGTTTAAGTAAACGCTATTACCTATTTGGGAGTAACGGGCATATCGAAGAACCGACTTTCACTTAGGTTTTTTGTTTGTTTGTTGGTAATGGAATGAAACTTTCATTCATTTCAAAAAAAGGCACTAAAACGTATCTCCTAACATATGGACGTAGGTCTTTTGTAAATGGATATTTTGCAGTTTTCGCTAAAGGATTTGATTGCCCGTGGTGGGTGTTTTTATTTCGAAGCACAAACTATATTTACCTGCTGGCTCGGATCATCAGGTTATGGTATGTCGAAACTCTACTTATGGGTTGTCCCCTTGTTAATATGTAGTAAACTGCGATTCAAATAATGTGCACCCATAAGGATACCCAATTTCTAACCTTAATTCTGTTAAGCTTCTTGACAAATAAAATTGCAGGCTTTGGTCCGTTTGTGTGAGATTCAGCTGACAGTTTCCAGCCATAGAATAGACAATCAACCAACACAATCTTGTCGTGGACTATGCGTATGCAAGATCTTTGACTAAAATTGAGACTGGGAAGGAAACTCAAGGTACCCCGCTTTTCTAGATTGGTTATCTTCCGCCATTCACCAACTTTAAGTACACACAATTTTCCTTGAATCTATGACCTATAAATTGATGTGTTAAAACAAGAAATCCAATGTCCCTTGATTGCTCCATTCAGTTGTGTTGTGTTGATTCAAAAGTTACTATCTTTAAAATTCACAATTATTAGAGGAAATAAAGAATTGTGCAGCGATTTCATCTTTCATGGTTTACGGTTTTCACTTGGTTACCAATGTTTGTAGTCGCACCACTTAATTATGATTCTATCAGTTGACCAAAAGAGTGAAGATAGCTACTACACTTCCGCTATTGTTGTACTGAGGGCGAAACCAATCAGCAAACCAACGGTTTAGCTATTAAGTTAGTATGGCTAATGATCGATCGCGCGATCTCGCAATAGCTGCGTATATTGAGGCTGTGTTGGATGTAAGTTGGGGTGTTGTTATTGTTTTTGGATATGAAACTTGCACTTTGCGCAGTCAGCTTTAGCGTAGCGCTGCGTCGCATCGTAGTCGTCGTCGCTGGCGGTGGCACTTACATACTTCAAAGTCAAGCCAAGCACAGCAGTTTGTTCAGTTTTTGCAACCGCATCGAAAGATACCTCCCAGTGAGCGGTCAAATCTTGGCTAAGTGGTTCGCATTGTTTTGTGAAGTGATTTGCCCGATTGCAGGTTTATCAAAGATAGAGCTTATCAATTGCAGTTTGTGTGTTCGCCCTCATAAATATAAATAAGGTCAACCCAAGGGCAGAGTCTTTACTTTTGGTTTGACAGTATTGTTCATTTCTTCTTTCACAGAACACACGGCTTTGGATCGCATCATCAAATCCCTGAAGTCTCCTAAAATGGTATGCGAGGGCACTCACTTCGATGGACAGATTCCGCATACATTTGTGATCTTCGGTGCTTCGGTGGGTTTTACACTTTTGTTAGAGAAGATTTTGAATTTTAAGCTCTCTCTTTTTCCTTTCGAAACAGGGTGATCTGGCCAAGAAGAAAATCTATCCCACCCTTTGGTGGCTATATCGTGATGATCTATTACCAACACCCACCAAGTTCTGTGGCTATGCCCGCTCCAAGCTGAGCATTGATGAATTGAAGAACAACTGCAGGCAGTATATGAAGGTACAGCCACAGGAACAGGCGAAATATGAAAAGTTTTGGGCCCTTAATTCATATGTGGCTGGCAGCTATGATGGAAGGACAGGATTTGAGTTACTCAACCAGCAGTTGGAGCAAATGGAGAACAAAAACAAGGCAAATCGCATTTTCTACCTAGCTCTGCCGCCCAGTGTTTTCGATCAGGTGACGGTGAATATTAAGCAGATCTGCATGTCTATGTGGTAAGTAAAGAAGGTTCAGATGATATCTGATATGTAGGATACAACAAGAAGCTAAGCAGTATACATCTCCCGGATCAGTATAGGGCCGTGAGAGGCCATCAGATGGATTTAAAGCATCTTCGCGGGCGTTTTCTCGTGTAGCTTAATTCTCTAGTTATGGTGGGCATGAAGAATACCCTGGGCGGACAAAGCATCGCATGCCACTCCTCAAGATTTTAGGCCCCTTAAAGCTGTCGCTTATTTATACCCTGTTCCCATTAAAAATGTGTAAAAGGGGATCACGAAGTTGTGCAAACGTATGTAACAGAGGGAAGGAGACATTTCCGACCATATAACGAATATATATTCTTGACCAGCATTAACAGCCGAGTTGATATATCCATGCCCGTCTGTCTGTATAAACGCGTCAGACCAAGTTTATTTCAGATTTGGAAAATTTTTCTTGAGACGATATAAAGTCCCTCATAGCAACCATCCCATTCTCCCACTTGTCGTATGCCCAGCCTTCGCAGAGAAAAAAAATCAAGTATTTCGTACTTGCTACCACCAAGTACACCATACTTAAATCAAGTACGGTTAAATACTTAATTTCAGTATTATCGGACTTAAAAAATGAGTACGAAACAGACTTAAATTGAGAATAATTGTTTGTTTTCCCTATAACTCGACTATCGTTCATCGGGTCTTTACCATTGCTTTGGCGGATTGATAAATAATGCTGATTACTTAATGTGTGTAGAAGGAACGAGCCATCTATCTTTAAAACTATGACGTTTTTTCCGATTTGCGGGGGCGTGGCAAAAACTTAAAATAATCTTGACCTGCCTGCAAGTATAAGAAGTTTTTGTTCTATACATGTCAAACCTTTATCTCTTACACATCTCTGAGATTTGTTCGTTCATACGGACAGACGAACAGACAGACGGACATGACTTTATCGACTCGGCTGTTGTTGCTAATCTGATTTGTACATACTTTATAGGGTCGGAGATGTTTTCTTCTGCCTGTTACATACTTTTGCACAAACTTATTATATTTTGTGTACCTCTAGTAGAGAGTATAAATATTCCCAAAAATGAAATTAGAACGCCGAAAAACCTACAAAACGATACTCCGTTTGTTTTTATATTCTGTACCAGAGAGAAAATTTGGATTCAAATCGCAAAACTATATGGGAGCATGGCTATTTCTTTCCCTTATAAGTCCAGACCATTTCTACCTGATAGCTCAAATAATTTCTGAGGTAATTGTTTAAATCACTTGAACCAATTTAGTCAGCTGGTTCGTAACCGGCAGAACATCTTACTTCATACTACCAACCAATGCTGCAAACCTCTATAATTCTGCAGAAGGTTCGGTCCGGGGCACAGTGGGCGAAATGGCTCATTTAGCGGCGCTTAATTTATTGCTCTTGGGGTAAACATTTTTTTTATGAAAATTTTTTTTTTTTTGGTTGAAAATAGATTAAGCTACAATGTAAAACAAATAAAAATTTTTTTAAATTTCTTTATATAATTTTTTTTTTGGTTAAAATTTTAACTTTTTATCATATTTTGGACATTGGTTCTTTCAATCAGGAATGCATGATAAAATGTTTAAATTTAGTGTATGATATTTTTTTCGCTAAAAATATATCTAAATTTAATATTAAAAAAAATTGTTTTAATTTTATTTATTTTTTTTTTCTGATAGCTTTATTTGGCGCTTTTCCGTCTTTATTTTTTTCAGGTTTGTTTATAACAAACATTTTTTGATATTTTTTGAGCCTATAAGATATATGTAGGATACATTCAAAGCACCGAATCCATGCGTAAAGTGTCGATAATTCAAATTCATTTAAATTTTCCTTGGGTGTTAATAATCTAACAGCATCAATGTCATTCATTACCTTGGGGGATGCTTTGCAAATCCCATACACTTGGGAAGATGATTCTGCAAGAACACTAAAAGCTTACCCATCTATCATCGTAAAATGAAATTGATGGAAAATTTTTAAACTACCAATGCTTGTTGGGATAATTTTTAAGATTACATCATTATAACTAGCATCTTCCAGTTTATCCAGCTCTGCAGATTCCTTGGAACAAATAATTTTCAAGGGTCTACAGAATCGAGAAGAGGAAGGAAGCGGACTTTCCCAAGTCGTCTCGAATCCCTTTTTCACTTGTAATGGGACAATGCAAACTGCAAACATGTATTCATCGCTTAGATTTTTGTTATCGCTTTCCACATCTTGCCGATAGATTAAATGGCCGCTACTCCCATCGCAGCCCCACTTATAAATAAATAGCAGTGAGCCTCTGATCACTCGGTTCAGCCAAATTAAACTGAAATAATGAAGAATGAGCTTCTACGATGCGCATGATAATATGATCTACCATATGCTGTAAAGGAACTTGAGCCGAATAATTCTTAAATTGCACTCCATTTGGATAACATTTTTTTTTGCAACACGTAAAGTGTCGTACGTTATATATATATTCGCATTCCGACTTTTTGCACCAGCTTGCATTAAATTGTATGTGTGCTTGGTATAATTACCATCTAAAAATAATGCCAAAGCCTCGTCTGCTGTATAAGGAATCGGACGGCTTTCATTTGATTCCATGGCACTTTTTTTTTTAGCAATATCTTCCCCATTAGCCATTGCAACTAGTTGCGATGCAGATGTTGCAAGTACAAGCTCACTACAAGAAGTTTCGTTTACAATTTGGTCAATTTTCTTTAATTTGGTTTTGTTGGATTATTCGTGGTATGTCTTATCCGGTTTTCCACGATTAGCCAGTGGCTCAACTAATAAGAGTTATCCGTCTAACCACTCTTTGTTTTTTTCCTCAAACTTGAGAAAGCTGTAATGGTTAGCTCTCCATCTTTCACCCAATTTCGCTACAAAATTTCTCAATTTTTTGGCTATTAATTGGACCTGCATCTCATCATACATTTTAATATCGATTATATTATCAAATATATAGCTTTCAACAGCTGAAAATTTTTTAGTGGGCATGGGCTCGTCGCGCCATAGTAAAAAAAGCGCTCGCCTGAGCACCGACATTGCGCCTAAAAAATTTAATATCATGTAAAGTTGGATGTGGGCGGATATCATATTGGACATATCACAATCACAAGACAACATAGTAATTTAAAAAAAAATTCTAGCGCGAATCCCTACGAATCTCGGAAGTTCTGATCCACGGAAGTCTTACGTTCGTAGTTTTCAGGGCGTTAGTGGTATAGTTAAATTTAACTACATTTATTTTATACAACGCTTAAGCACAGAACACAAACAAACATTTTTTTAGTTTATACATACCTCTAGCTATAAACTAAAACACTTTTCTTCCGCTCAGTTATAACGAAGGTAACTTGAGATCAAATTTGGCAATGCGCATAAAAAGCGCGGAAGAGCTTATTGATGCACGTGCTAAAACATATGTTGTGTTTGACTGCTCACAGCTGATCATCTAGAGCATGTCAATAGATATAGAACCTATTTATTAGCTCAGTGCGATATTAGTAATCGATAGTGACTCAATTTTGGCGCAAACAAACACTTTGAAAATTGAATTAAGCGACGCTAGATCGACCATTTCGCCCACTGTGCGGGGGTTCGAACCCGTTCTAAAGTCTAAGGTTCGGTTTGCTGACCGGTTCCTGGCACCCCTGCACCAAAGGTTTTGGTTCGAACCTTGGTTCGCTGGAACATAAATATAATAGTTTGACTTTCGACTTATTAAAAAAAATATTCTTTAGTTAAATTGTGATTATCAAAACCATTAGTTAATAAGCACTAAACCTTCCAGGAGCTGTTCATCTACACTAGCTCTTAAATCAAAAATAACAAAGTTCAGTGTTAAAAATAGGGGAAAGTTAACTTGGGCTCGGCCGAAGTTTTGTATACCCTTGCAGCTTCCATTGAAAACAAAATAGTTTTCCTAAGACTACTTTTTGGACATTACTTTTCTATGGGATCTATACTATAAAGATGTCTGATTTCGATTAAACTTGGTGAAATCATGGAAAGCATAATACACTGTTAATTGCGAAATTTGGAGACGATCCCATTTAAAACAAAAAGTTTTTCTCACTAGAACTTCTTTTTCGACCGATCATTCATACTGCAGCTATATGCTATAGTCATCCGATTTTGATAGTTCTGTCCGTCTGTTTCTATGATATCTCCTCCGTCATTTCACCCAAACTTTGCACGAAGTCTTTTGGTACAAATACGCTGCACATTTACATTATCTGCATATAGATAACGATCTCGCAAAAAGTTTTAGTATTTTATTTTTATGAAAACGTCCTTTTTTATTGGCATATTCTTATTTCATATTCTTTTAACATATTTCTACAAGGTTTTATCAAAATCGGATGACTAAAGCATATAGCTGCAGTATGAATGATCGGTCGAAAAAGAAGTTCTAGTGAGAAAAACTTTTTAGTTTTAAATGGGATCGCCTCCAAATTAACGCCTCGTAATTAACAGTGTATTATGCTTTTCCAAGATTTCACCAAGTTTGGTCGAAATCAGACATCTATATAGTATAGATCCGATAGAAAAGTAAGGTCCAAAAAGTAGTCTTAGTTAGAAAAACTTTTTTTGTTCTCAATGGAAGCTGCAAGGGTATACAAAACTTCGGCCAAGCCGAAGTTAACTTTCCCCTATTTTTTTTTTTTAAATTTCATCCACGGAGAAGGCCGGAATCACTGCAGCAGTGAAGGACCTTTTTTCGCGCCGTTGGAGATCGACTATAACTTAAAAAATATTTAATTTTTTTCTTCAATAATTTCACTGTATAATCTTGAAACATGTATAAATATATTCTTAAAATTTTGAAATAATTGATAAAGTTTTTTTAATAAAAATTCCCAAAAATCACCTTTTTTTAGGCCATTACACTAGGTGTGCCCCTTAAGGGTATAAATAATTACTTAAAGACATTTTTCCTTGCCTGATTTTGTTGTTTGATACTCAGAAACAATGCAATACACAAAAGTACTTTGAATATTGTCACCAGAGCTGGCTGTGGTGTGCAGTCCGCGGTTGAAGCGTATGCTTTTGGGCCTCCTTCACGCGAAAAAGGAATATCTAGTAAATTTCTTGAAGGAAAATTCGAGCGTTCTCAGTACTCACCTTTCAGCTTACAGTTTCATTGGTATAAAGCAGGGATTAATACCGAAACGTATTTCGGTTCCGGTACAGGTACCGGTACGACCCGAAATGAATGTTTCGGTAAAACGTTGTATTTCGGTTTTTAATTTATTTCGGTTTTCGGTTTCGATACGGTACAAAGTTTTTAATTTCGGTATACCGGTACGTACCGGTACGTACCGATATAAGTACAAATTTTTTGAAAATTGTAAATAGTAAATTGTGGGATAAGTCCAACTTATTTTATTCTTTTGTAATTAAAGAAACAATATTCAACATAAAAGTTTCAGTCGTTTGACATTTAAATCGTTAGCAAAAAGGGGATTTATCTCGCTTTTCAATATCCTGAACGAATGATTTCCAATTTGCAATGCATCCAAATGGAATAAAAATCACCCAAAACTAAATTTCCGGCCTGAAAATTAGGTGTGGCCAACTCAGTTTTTCTAATATGCTTACAATTTAGCGATCTGCGGCCGCTAAAGTGGAGTGAATGTAGAAGACGTCTTCTGCCAGCAAATGTTTTCGCATCCTGTAGGTTGAGCTCCAACGCGTGGGGCAATCATGTGGAGGTTTCTTGAGTTGCCGCCATAAGGTTGCTGATTGATAGTGTGCTCAGCTTTTTAACAAGGGCTCTGACTGTTTTAAGATTGCATTGACTGCTAGCTGTAGTGTAAGCGCAGCTCTCCGCAAGCCAAAATATAAAGAAAGTCACTAAAGTTTGAAGGAAAGACGAAGTTATTGTGTGCTTTATACACACCTATGTATGCATTTGCTATCCATGACTAAATTTTCTAAATTCATCGACACTATTCTCATTGTCGTCATTCTAGTCAGAAGTAGGGTCAATGCAAAGAAGCTTCACCATTTTCACCATATTTCTGCCGTTATCCGAAGTACATGAATAAAATTACATGGACTTGTCGATTTGACTTGTTGCTGTTTTCATCATTTTGAATCACTTCGTCGTAAGAACGCTTTGTCAAATTAGTGCCATCACCCCAAAAAAGGACAGATTTATTTCAACAGAAACCTTCGATTACATACACACACATACTTTGCAAATTTACAGACATACATGTGTACATTTGTAACAACAGCATTTGTTAATGGTTTGCGCGAAGGCGCAATCTCTTCTCTTACTCTCCTATGCTCTTGCGAAACTGAAGGCAACAACAATACATGCAGACAAGGCTGTATATTCGATTTTGTTTTTGTAGTCGAGCCACAAGCACTCACACACCCAACCGGTTCCAGTTTTTCTTCGAGTTCTTCTTTTGCTAATAAAAAACCTATACATTTGTCTCTTTCTATGTATGCACATGTGTAGGTATATTAGTGAGGGATACTCTACTAATACTGCGATAAGAGTACTCGTCTAACAAAGGAAGGATCGACAATTTGAATATATGTGTGTATGTATTTATGTACATGTTGATGTTCTCGGCACATGTAAAACTGACGTCCCAGTCACTGGTTTTAATGCATGCACTTGTATAATGTACATGTACAATACATCCGCATATGTTCATATTTTATTTTATTGCCAATGTAAATACATATGTATGTATGTATGTATGTGTGTAAAACAAATCAATCAATCTACGAACATACTTTATCCGCCTTATAGAAGCTGCGAGATTTTCATGCAAGTCATTTAACAGAGGGGTTCTTGAACTTTACGCCTTCAGAAAAGTGGCAAGAAAATCAAACATCGCACTGTGGCTCGTTTTCCGAAAACTCGTGGCAAAAACCTGTAACTTTTGAACTAGTTGAGATATTGAGTTGAAATTTGAAATATATATTCTCAATACATCAAACAAATTTTGAAACAAAAATTGAAGTGGGCGTGGCATTGAAAAGGGCGTGAGCTAACTGTCAAACACAATTTTTTGTAATTTTACTTTTCAAAATTTTATAAAAAATTAAAAAAAAAAAAAATAAAAATGTAATTTTATTTTTGTATTTTTTTTAAGTTTTTATAAATTTTAAATTTAAAAAAAAAAATGTAGCTGAAAAAAAATATTTTTTTTGCACTCGCTTAAGTATCTTTGCGTATTTGACAGTTAGCTTACGCCCTTTTCAATGCCACGCCCACTTCAATTTTTGTTTCAAAAATTTGTTTGATGTAAGTTTTGAACACAATAACCGGCACAAAATCAACAAGACATTGTGCAATATGTCAACGAACCCAAAAACAATTTCAAAGCTTGGATGAGTCGATAGTTTGTGAAGAGAATTATGAGTACGGAATTTCTCCTTTGCATGCCAGAATTCGATTTATGGAATATTTTTTGAAGCTGGCATACACCCTTCCTCAACATGGTAGCGATCCAAAAGAAGCCAAGAAGAAAATTCAAGTTGCGTTTCGAAATGATTTTGGCGTGCTATTGGATCTGCCGAAAGTAGGTTATGGGAACACAAATGACGGGAACACGGCCAGGAAATTTTTTAATAATGCGGAGGGTACGGCTCGTATAACGGGAATAGATGTAGACATTATAAAACGAGTCCAGGTTATACTAAATGCCCTCAACAGCAGAGAAAAGTTAGACCCCATTAAGTTTGGATCATATGCAGGAAGAACCGCACAGCTGATTAAAGAGAAATACCCTACAAAGCTACTAACTCCAACGGTCCACAAGGTTTTGGATCATGGCAAGGACATTATCGACTATCAATGTCTTCCGATTGGAGAATTGTCGGAAGAGGCGCAAGAATCAAAAAATAAAGATTTTAAAAAGTACAGGCACTCCAACACACGCAAGTTCTCTCGACTGCGACAGAATGAGGACTTGTTCAACATACTCTCCGCCTCATCGGATCCAAAAATATCTTCGCTAAGACATGTAAGATCATTACCCGAAATGAAAGCGATGTATTCGGCAGAAGTCATGAGCCTCTTCGAAAATATCGAGGATTGCTTCGAAATAAACTCTGAAAATTAATCTAAACTTCCAACAATATTTTATTGTTTGGGGAGAGTGGAGCTCGCGCCTGCGAAGTTGGGGATTAGAGATGGGGTTAAATTAAATTATCTTTACTATTACTAAAATGTACAATTATTAAAATAGGCTAAGTCCCAAAATAGTAGATTTTGTAGTAACAAATGCTACTACGTAAGAGCAACTGGCTGATATGCAATTTACCGTATGTTACTTTACAAAAACCAAAATAAATTTCGCTGGGTTCAATTGTGGCAATGGTTTTTTTTTTTTAAATATCTTTAAAAATATGTACCGAATCATATTCAAAAGTAAAACTTTCCGGCACTCCCCGCCATTTTTTCTAAAGTCAACCGAAAGTTCAAAAACAACCCCAAAAAAGGTGCAGAAAAAAAAAAAAAAAAATATTTCTCCTTAAAATTTTTTTTTATTTTTATGCATTTAGTTTTAAAGATAGGCCAGTTAATATAAATAAATAAGCTTAATACAAAGACTAAGCTCAATTCAAAGGTAGACTACGCCAAACTTGCCCTTTTAAAGCGTAAAATTTCTCACTTGGCATTTTTTGGAAACATTTTTTGACTTTGACGAGCTCCACAGCCTACAACAAAATTTTTTAAAAACATATACATTCTGCATAAAATACTTCAACCATTTCTTAGTTCAAAAATATAAACATTTTTCTCAAACGGAACAACTCGAAAAATGATTTTTGCCACGAGTTTTCGGGAAACGAGCCACAGTGCATCGTAAAAAGGGCATCTTAAGATTCCATCTTTGCGTTTCAAACATTAAGTAAAATTACTCTGAAAAATTAAAAAAAAAACCGAAACAGTACCGGTACCAACGTTTCGTTTTCGATCCGGTTCTATCGGTTTCAATAATAACGGTAAACGGTATTCGGTTCACAAAAAAACAAAAAAATTGTATCGGTTCCGGTTCCGGTACGTGATTTGAAACGGTTTATTTCGGTTAACGGTACCGGTTCCGGTATTAATCCCTGGTATAACGTATAGAGCTTCTATAAAAATCTATTTCAACTACAAAGCTAATCTCAGATATAGTAATTTGTTCTAATTATCTTTAACTTTAATTTTCTTGCAGTGGCTGGAACCGTGTGATTGTCGAGAAGCCCTTTGGCCGTGATGATGTCTCCTCTAAAGCTTTGAGCGATCATCTCGCTGGTTTGTTTCACGAAGAGCAGCTGTATCGCATTGATCATTATCTCGGCAAGGAGATGGTGCAGAATCTGATGACCATACGCTTTGGCAACAAGATTCTTAGTTCCACCTGGAATCGAGAGAACATTGCCTCGGTATTGATCACTTTTAAGGAGCCGTTCGGCACTCAGGGACGTGGCGGTTATTTCGATGAGTTTGGCATCATCCGCGATGTCATGCAGAATCATTTGCTGCAAATACTCTCACTGGTGGCCATGGAGAAGCCGGTTAGCTGTCATCCGGATGATATTCGCGACGAGAAGGTCAAGGTGTTAAAGAGTATTGTGGCCTTGGAATTGAACGACATGGTGTTGGGTCAGTATGTGGGTAATCCCGAAGGAAGCACAGAGGATGAACGCACTGGGTATTTGGATGATCCGACAGTTAGCTGTGATTCCACCACGCCCACGTATGCCTTGGCCGTGCTCAAGATCAACAACGAACGCTGGCAGGGAGTGCCTTTCATACTCCGATGCGGCAAGGCTTTGAACGAACGCAAAGCTGAGGTGCGCATACAATATCAGGATGTGCCTGGCGACATATTCGAGGGCAGCACCAAGCGTAACGAGTTGGTCATACGTGTCCAGCCGGGCGAGGCATTGTACTTTAAAATGATGACCAAAAGTCCGGGCATTACGTTCGATATAGAGGAGACCGAGCTGGATTTGACATACGAGCAACGCTACAAGGATTCCTATCTGCCCGATGCTTATGAACGTCTCATATTGGATGTGTTCTGTGGCTCACAAATGCATTTTGTGCGCTCCGATGAGTTGCGAGAGGCTTGGCGCATATTTACCCCTATTTTGCATAAGATCGAGAAGGATCACGTGAAGCCCATTACTTACAAGTATGGTTCACGGGGACCCAAGGAGGGAGACCGCAAATGCGAGGAGAATAATTTCAAATACTCCGGATCGTATAAATGGCATGGCAACAAGACAACCAGCAAATGAGTAAACTGAAGGAGGAGGCGCAATTGTGATCATCGTGAAAAGCTGATGTCCAGTATCCGGACAGTCTGCTGCATTAAGAATTGACATTTGTTAAAGAAAATGTACTCGTATACGGCTTAAACTAAGATTTTCATACTTGATTTAGTTGGGTATTTGCTCGTATTTGTATATATTCTGTAGTTAATCTTAATTTTCCTGTTTTTTTCCTGTTGCTTTTTTTGGTTTTAACATGTTTTTTTTTTATTGTATTAAATAGTTTTTAAATGACATTTAAAGTGGAAAATGCTAATGATTTATACCAGGGCGGTGCTACTCTTGTCGCTTCCAAAGGGCCAAACCGAGCTTCTAGCTACTTGGTTTGCAGCTATAAACTGATATCATTTGGTGTTACATTAACTACTTTATCCTGGTTCTCCGATGGATCCAACATGATCATATCATCGTGCATGGCTAGCAGGTTATTTAAAGAAGAAGGTTTTAAATATTTAGCGGAATGTGAAGAATCCAAAGGGAAAACTCGGATCACCCCGATCCGATCCGAATCCGACTGGTTTTTGGAAGCACACGAATTTTTGGAATTTTCGTTGTTCGTTTGACTCCCAAAAACCATTTCGTGAACAGGATCGGTGGCTTAAAATCTTCTTGCTTTTACTCTTTCGCTCTCAGCTGACAATTTTGTTTGCAGCGCATCATATT
Organism: Lordiphosa collinella; assembly: GCA_018904265.1. Lineage (NCBI taxonomy): Eukaryota > Metazoa > Arthropoda > Insecta > Diptera > Drosophilidae > Lordiphosa > Lordiphosa collinella. Next base: position 171,085 of record JAEIFV010000661.1, read on the forward strand.
CAGTATTGCATCATGGCACACACAAAGGCAGGGTGTGGCTCAGAGTGCGCCCGCTGGTCAAGAGGTCGTGGATTCTAATGAAACAGAGAACTGCAGCGGTGTATCGCAATTGTTTTCCCACCTCAAATGCACTAACTTATTAGGTGAATTTATCTGATTTATAGTTACACGCATAATTCAATGCAAGCACATTTTAGAAGGCCAAAAATCATATTTTGTTTTTGCTAACAATTTGATATTTTATTATCAATGTCGAATCACCGCCTACTACCGCATTTAAATATCGTAAACACCGCATTGTTTATATATTTAGTTTTCCGAAACGAGTTGTCAATGTGTGTACGCAGCTTAGTGGGTATGTGTACGAATCAGAAATAACAAATTTTAATATATAGAAAAGTGGTATGTGAAGTAAAAAGTTGGATAGATGTAATGTGTGTAATTTTCACACACAATAATAAGGGTAATTCATTTTTAATCCGAAATAACTATAATACCGCCTGTGTGTTGACAGTCGAAAGGTCAATGAGAAAACCCGTAAAGATGCATATCCAATGCCAATCATAGACGGCATCTTAAGTCGGTTGCCGAAGGCAGAGTTTATTACGAGTCTCGATTTGAAGGATGCCTACTGGCAAATCCCTTTGGAGGAAGGCTCGAGAGACAAAACTGCATTCTCAGTACCTGGTAGACCCCTCTACCAGTTTAAAGTGATGCCATTTGGGCTGACAAATGCTCCATCTACCATGTCAAAACTTATGGACCGTATTATCCCGGCTGATCTTCAAAACGAGGTATTCATTTATTTGGATGATCTCCTTATCGTTTCTGATAATTTTGATCGACATTTAAAGGTGTTAAAGGAGTTGGCGAGAAAGTTAGAGCAAGCTGGCTTGACCATAAATGTGGAAAAGAGCAAATTTTGCGTCCCCGAAGTGCACTATTTGGGACACATAGTTGGCCATGGGACCATTTGTATGGATTCCGATAAAATAGCCGCTATAAATGAGTATCCAACTCCACGATCGGTTAAGCAGATACGCAGATTTTTAGGTATGACAGGGTGGTACCATAAATTTATAAGTAATTATGCTGCTATTGCTAGCCCCATGACAGATTGTCTAAAGAAGAAAGGAGCATTCACATGACCACAATCGGCAGAAGATGCTTTTCGAGCTCTTAAAGTTGCTATGTGTAACGCCCCTGTGCTACACACGCCCAATTTTAACGCACCCTTTTACATCCACTGTGATGCGAGTCACACAGGCGTAGGTGGAGTCCTAATGCAAATTAATGAAAATGGTGACGAGGTTCCTATCGCGTTTATGTCGCGAAAATTAAACAAGTGCCAACGAAGTTACTCGGTAACTGAAAAGGAGTGCTTGGCAGCCATTTTAAGCATTTAAAAGTTAAAAAGCCTATGTGGAGGGTCATGAATTCACAGTTATTACTGATCATGCCTCACTGAAATGGCTAATGTCACAATCTGACCTAAGCAGTCGATTGGCAAGGTGGGCCTTGAAATTGCAGGGATTTAATTTTAAGATTGAGCATCGCAAAGGCAGTAAGAACATTGTCCCGGATGCATTATCGCGAGTCCACACAGAAGATCTGGCTGAAATAAGTGCTGAGGAACACCTAGATCTCAAATCTGAGCATTTTAACCACCTCGCTTTTATGAGTATGTAGCCCTTCGAGACAAAATTGTTAAAAGCCAATTACTTATGCCAGATGTGAAAGTTGTAGGTAATTGCGTTTATCGTCGTACAGAGCATGCAACGGGGGAAAAAGTTGCCGATGAACAATGTTGGAAACTTTGGGTTCCAAAAGGACTCGTACCGACTGCACTTAAAATGACTCACGAGCACCCGCTAAGTGCTCATGGTGGGATCAATAAAACGCTTGAGCGGCTGCGACGCTATTATTATTGGCCGACCTTACTAGCTGATGTTAAGGCATTTATTAATAGCTGTGACGCGTGCAAATGCACCAAACATCCCAACCATGCATTACGACCTCGACTTTCTAAAACTGGGGAATCTCAAAGGTTTTTCCAGAAACTTTATGTCGACTACCTTGGCCCTTATCCACGGAGTCGTGCCGGAAACATTGGAATATTTGTTGTTCTAGATCATTTTTCCAAGTTTCCGTTTATAAAACCGGTAAAAAATTCACCACTCGATGCTGTGCTAACATATATAGAAGAGGAATTGTTTCAATGCTTTGGAGTGCCTGAGGTAATAGTCTCAGACAACGGAGTTCAATTTAACTCCAACGCGTTTAATGCCCTTTTGAAACAATATGGGGTGCGACATGCGTACACTGCAGCGTATGCCCCTCAGGGAAACGCCTCCGAAAGGGTAAATAGATCCATCCTTGCTGCCATAAAGGCCTACATACATCCAGACCAGACAAATTGGGATGTGCAGTTAAGCAAAATAGCATGTGCATTGAGATCGGGCGTTCACAGTGCCGTAAAATCAAGTCCCTATCGACTTGCTTTTGGACAGCAGATGATAACCAATGGTAGTACCTATCCACTTTTGCGAGAGCTTGAACTGCTAGAAGATCGATTCGTTCAATTCGAAAGAGAAGATTCTTTTGACCTGTTGAGAGCCACGGCCAAGGAGACCATGAGGACTCAGCATGAGAAGAATGAGAAAAGCTATAATTTGCGTAGCCGATAGGTTTCATTTTCTGTGGGACAAGAGGTCTACCGTAGAAACTTCCAACAAAGCAATTTTGTTAAAGGCTTTAACTCTAAGTTGGCTCCAACTTTTGTAAAGGCGCGCATAAAGCGTAAATTGGGTCAGGCTTACTATGAACTGGAAGATCTACAAGGACGAGCTGTTGGCAAATATCATGCTAAAGATATTAAGCAGTAGTTAAAGTGTATTTAAGTTAAATCGCTCCAAGCTGGTATCACCCTTTTTGATGAAATATCACCCCAAAGTGTGATTTTGGCAGGGGGGAATTTGTAGGGCATCTTGTCGCTTCTTAAGGCTTTAAATTTGTATCCTCAAACCTAAAAGCATACTGCAAATGCGCTCCAAAAAAAAAAAAAACACAAAAAGTATCTTTTGGTTTTGTAGCAAAGAGAACCAAAGTAAGGGAAAGAAATGTTACAGAGAGCGCAAGAGAAAGTTCGGAAACTCATTTTCTAGAAACTACTGCAATATAGGCTAGAAAGAAAATGGAGTCAATTCGAAAGTCGGCTTGGGCGAGGATATATAAAGCGGCCAAGAGCTAGTCTCGGTCTCTTTGTCTGGATTGATTTTTCGCTGTGAAGCACCTCCCAACGAATTTTGTGGAAAAAAGTTATTTCCAAGTGCGAGTGCGAAGAACTAGAACGAAAAAAAAAAATCATAATTAATTACCAACTAGGTGAGTTAAAAAAAAAAAATTAGGTTTTTTTTTTTTGGGCTGTTGCTTAGGGGAGAGCCATTTAGCAAAATTTGTAATTGTTGCTGTTGTTGGGCAAACCATTCCAGGTTTGGCACTCAGCCACGGGCCGAAGAAAATTTGGAGCCAGAAGCAACCACGAAGGAATGGCGATATTCAAAAAAGCTGTGGATCGTCAATGCAAGCGCTGGCACCAGGCTTATCAGCATAAGACGTCTTCGTCAATTCCTTTTGTTTTTTTTTTGGTGCATGTGCTAAACCGAGGCAAAGCACTAAACAGCTCACAAGTCTCTTGCTAGACGGCCGCAGGCAACGAGAATCGGTGTCCCCAACTATTGCGCGGCGATCGGAAGACGGATAAGCAGATAGGGAAAAGTCGGAAATAATTTGAGCATTCGGCGTAGTTTTAATTACTTGCAAAATAGTTAAATCGGAAAGTGAGGCGGTCCAGCCGGTAAAAAATCGGAGAAGAGGGTAACTGGAAGCCACTAACCTGAAGGCAAAGTGGAGGAAAAGACCAATAACGGTTAAGCCGATAGTGTTATTTATTTATTTATTACTTACTTACTTCCTAAGTGCTACAAGTTGTTAGAAACTTATGATTAATGCACTAGTCACAAAAATATAAAATTACAAAATTCTGACTTAATCCTTAAACCTAAATCATTTATCACTAACATTGAGAGAGACATTGGGAAAATCATTGAGAAAAACAAATTAAAAATATAAATTGAGAATATTGGAAGTGAATTGTTCTTATTCTAAGCTTTAAATTCTAGAATGTTGATGTTTAAAATGTGCAAATAATTTAACTTTAAATTGGGGTGCGCTTCTAATGGTCTTTAAATCATGCGGAAGATTGTTCCAGAGGCGAACAGCAAATATATAGAAATGTTTTTCTGATGATGATAGTCGATGTCTTAGGCAGACAATATTATTTTTTAAGTTTTTCATATAGGTACGTTGGTTCTTTGGTGCTAATAAGCTTGTGTAGAAATATCAATGCCCTATACTGAATCCAACTGTCTAAATTAAGGTCAAAAAGCTTTATAGAATATTCCGAAACGTGGTCAAATGGCTTTATATCAAAGACATATCTAGCAATATTGTTAAAGGCTACATTTAGTTTGTGCTTGCTTGTTGCATCACTATTGGCAAAAATTTCCACTCCATAGAAGAGACCGGGTGTCAAATAGGCTTTAGCAATTAAGAGTCGTATAGGTATGGGAAGAAAATGCTGCGTGAGATATAGTTGTCTGAGGGATCCATATGTTTTGCCAACAGCTTTATTTATATTATCGCTCCAGGAAAGAGTTTGGTTTATTGTGATTCCTAAGTTGCTTACTCTTTCTGCACAGTCTATTGTCTTATCGTCAATTTTTAGTTTTGGTAAGTTTACTGTATCAATTGCTTTTTTATAAATCACAATGCATTTTGATTTTACTGAGTTTAATCCTAGACCATTCTTAATTGACCACTTACTAACTTTAGTCAGCTCACTGTTGGACACATTAACACATTCATTAATTTTAGACAAAGGACGACCAACATACATTTGAACATCATCAGCATACATATGAACTTCACACTCTGACAAGACATCTGGAAGGTCATTTACATAAATGGAATACAATAATGGACCAAGAACGGAACCCTGAGGAACACCACGCTTGACGGACAGAAATGACGAAGAGACGGACGATGTAACAACAGCTTGACGCCTGTTGGTTAGGTACTTCTAAATTTAAGGAAAGAATTACTAAAATTAAGAAAATACCTTTTGATATTTTTCTAAATTTAATATCTTTTCTAAAATTTAGAATATATATCTATTTTGCTGCTCTGCTTGCTCCACCACACAAACAAAGAAGCCCACCCCCACCTCCCCTCCTCACCTTGTGATAATTTTTTAAATACAATATTTTTATTTTTTATTTTTACTTACCCTTACCTGGGTTCGAACTCCGGACTTTAGCCTCTAACCACGAACGACCTTGGACATCTTAACGCTCACTTTGCTTTAGCAGTTCAATGGTGTCGCGCGAGACGGTGGCGAAATGACAGTAAAGAATGCAATCAAGACCGGTGGTAGAATGTAAGACGATGGCCGGGCAGCCGCCAGGTCTGTTAGGTTCGAATTTATTCAAGGCATTGACATCACAATTATTTTTATTTTATCTTTTTTCTTTTGTTTTTTTAAGTTTTGTTGTTTTTAAAATTTTCTATATTTTTTCGATATTTTTACAATACACACGAGGTCTCAAATACATTTTTCATCAAACGCGAAGCTCTTACTTTGCAAGCATCTTTCCTAAAATTTACGGAAATTATTTTCTTGTTTTTAGGTACAGACGAGTGCATCGTCGACTTCTTATTTTTGGTAAAGACGAGTGCATCGGTTTTTGTCTTTTTGGGGTAAAGACAAGTGCATCGTTTTTTTCTTATTTTAAAGAAATTTTTTCTCAATTTTTAGAGGCTTTTTATTTTAATGGTTAGTTTTTTAAAAATTAGTTAATTTCGCAATTTAGGAAAATTTTCTTAAATTAAGGGCATTGCAAAAACCATTTATGTTCAGATTTTCTTAAGTCTAAGATAAAAATTTTTGGAGTGTAACTTTTTCAACAAACTCTCCATTGCTCTCTGTGTCTAAATAAATGTACCACAAAATCAAATGTATCGACGCCTGCACACAAAACGAACATGCAGCAGCAGCTTTCTTCCCAATGGTTTCCCTTGAGAACTACCGTTATGTCAGAGCAAGAGAACGAAAATGATTTGCCGTCCGCGCCGAGAGAGATACGCCCAACGGTGAGCGTTCAGGAGGGAGAAGAGAGCGATGAGCCGATTTTCCAGCTTTCAGAAAGGACTTTTCTCAAAATGAAATCTTTCTGATAATAAGCAGCGCCCATTTATTAAATCATAAGCTGCAAATTTTGAAAGAGACTTTCTTAAAATTGAGCATTTAATAGGCAACAATATTTTTTAAGTATTTTTTCTACAAAATAGAAATAGAATTTTCTAAATATATAAAAATTCTACTCATTTAAAGGCGACTCAAATCAAGCAAAAATTTTCCGCAATTTAGAAAATTTTTCAATTCTTAAGAAAAATTTCTTAATATGAGAAACTTTTTTCTGATTTTAGAAAAACCAAAATTTTATATTAATGGAGCATTTCTAAAATATGCAGCGAATTTTTTCTGAACCCAGAAGGGTTGGTGGTGATTCTAAAACAGAAGATATTGTTCAGGCGGAATGTTGCATTAATTTTTTAGGCGGACAATTATTGTCGCAATTTTTTCATTAATGTTCAAAAAGTCGATGAGTGTATAAAATGCTTTTTTACTTTTCAAAAACTTTGTGCGACAGATTAAGCACAATTAAACTCTTACAGCAGCATCGACACTAAACTAATAGACGAAAAAGAAAATTGGCAGAGAGATAAAATTGTCTTATAAATTAAGTGTTATTCAGTCTCAGCACACGAAAATCATTTGAAATTCTTGTCAGTTTATTTTATTTGTTTTACGTGTCATTAATCACGATGTTGGTATTCATTTGAAAATTATATTTTATCTCTATACTGTTCCATCTTGCATTGGTAAGCAACAAAGATTTTAGATTCTATCAAATGTTTTGAAAAATCCTTTGTTAAAATAGTCCAGAAAATCTCTTTTTAAACAATTAATATTTATTACAATTTTAATATATTATATTGCTTCTAAATAATCATAGAGTGTGTTCCAAGTATCCGCGAATTTTGTGTTTTTCAAAAATTATTTATTCATGAATATCTATTTTACATACGCTAAAAAGTAATCCCTATGAGATATTGCCTACACTTGTGCCAACGGTTTTCCAATCTTGGCGCACTTCAAAAAATCTGTTTTTTTTATCTTGTTCATTCCTCGCTGATGCCGTCTTTATCTCTCGTCAACCCCCCCGTAACGTCGTACTTTCATGGACTCTTCAGTTTAGGGAACGAGAAAAGTCTGGGGGGCCAGATCAGGGGAATACGGTGGCTGCAAACATCATTAAGGTGTTGTTTTTGGCCAAAAAGTACCGCGCAAGCAACGATGTGTGAGCAGGAGCGTTATCGTGGTGCCAAAGCCAATTTTGTTTCTTCCACAAATCCGGGCGTTTTGCGAGCTGGGGATTACTTCTACGCACCGGCGCAAATTGCGCATAACTTGCAGATAATATTCGCCAATATGATGATGTTCCCTGTTGGCGAGAACTCGTTTCACACCGCGCCACCGGGATCCAGCAAACTGTCCGTTGACTTTCACATTCGACCGAACTTGGCGCGCTTTTCCGGTCTTGTCGTTACACATCTTCTCGGCCTTCTGGGAACCCCATTTTGTACCACCGATAAACCCGTTGATTCGGTTCCAGGTAGCTTCTCCCGTATGCCACAGTCAACATTAAGGTCATCCCCGCGCATTAATTTCGTTTTTCACACAAAAATTTGATGGGTCCACTGAGAACAGAAGATTACGTCGAAGACGATCCTAATGCCTGCAGGCGAAGCAGCTGTGTCAACAATTGAGTGAACATTGGAAATGGCTAGAGCCCCATCGTAACAAGTGCGAGGAACACGAAGTATCAACATAAGACATACAAAATCCGAGAGAGAAATTCAGAATAACCATGACAAGAAGAGATTCAAAAATTTACTTGACCACTTTTTGAATTTTACCCCCTCGTACCCTATTTTTTATCACGCTCCCCAGATATTTTTCATACGAGAAAACAAATTCAATTAACCCAAAATGTTATACATTTTAATTCGTTTTAATTGCTTAGGTGGAGCCTGTAGACCTGCCATTTTGCGTTAAAAAATTAATTGCAATTATTTATTGTTTTATAACGAATTAAACGTTGTACCAAATACACACACTTTCACACAGATATCTCGAGCAGATAACGCATTGTTTTTGTTTCATGACCCAGCACTCTCTCAGGTGAGCTGTGCTCAGTTATGACATTGACCATTTTGACGCGGGAGTGGCTCTCAGTACGCTCCCCCTGTGGAAGGTCCCGCATCAGCAGGAAAAAAAGGTTCTATGCATATTTTGTTTTTGTTTTAAGCAGATTTACAGCTTATGGTCTAATTGAAATCCAATTGACTAGAAATTTTTGTTGCGAGGCAAGTGCTACCAATAAAAAAAGTATTTTCAGGCAGCTAACAATAATTAATATTGTTAAAAGAATTTGTTATTACCAGTAAATCCTGTTGATATTTTTCGTCTTTCCTTTCCTAGCATAGTAATGTTGAAGGCTAAATTATTAAAGAGCGAAAAAATTAACATGTCAACCATTTATTGTTTTATAGCAGATTAAAGATACGGTGA
>JAEIFV010000662.1:0-57500 GCA_018904265.1 Lordiphosa collinella
AAGATGTGACTTGTGAACAATTCCTTATGCGGCAGGTACCTGTTACACCTGTTTTTAAACTTTCCAAGGCTGCCAAAAGTTGTCTTCATAAAAAAATGTATGGCTTCATTTTACAGTCTAATGTGTCCCTTTTAAGGAAAATATCATTAGCCGACACAAAATGACACCCAACTCGAGCGGAAGTCAATATTGTGAAAAGTCAAGGGGCCCTGTTCCGGTTTTCGAGTCGATTTTCGTGTCAGCGTTAACATTTTGCATCCAATTTGAATAACGTTGTATAGGAGTTGAAAAATATGCCTACGAATTCTTTTGAGCAACGGAAAGCGATTGCTCAATGCCAAGTGAATTCAATTCGAGAGAAAATTACTACGAGATCTAGTAACCAATGATAGTCTTGTTACTTACATACATTTAAATACATCTTAATCGCGAAACACAAACGTTTACACGAAAATCGAGTCGAAATCCGGAACAGGGTCCAAGGTTTCATTAGTCACCCTCTCACTGATTGACCGATTATCTTGAAACTTGGTGGAACTATGAAAACAAGAAAGAAAGTCGGTCAAACTCGACTATAACATACTCCGTGCCTGTGAAGTGCTGGGCATCATCGTTGCGACCGGAGCTGCCCATAATTGTCTGTTTTCCTTATAACTCGACAACCCTTCATTCGATCTTTACCATTCCCTTGACGGATCGATAAATAATCCTGGTTACTAAATATGTCCAGAAGGAACGAACCTTCTATCTATAAAACTGTGGGAGATATGAGTTTTTTTGCAATTTGCGGGGGCGGGAGGGGGCGTGGCAAAAATAAAAAATAAACTTGATCTGCCTGCAAGTATAAGAAGCATGTGTCCCACACATGTGAAACCTCCATCTCTTACCATCTCTGAGACCGTTTGTTCATACGGACAGACAGACAGACAGAAAGACAGACAGACAGACAGACAGACAACCACAACAGCCAGAAACAGACAGACAGACAGACAGACAGACTGACAGACAGACAGACAGACAGACGGACAGGCTAGATCGACTCGGCTGTTGATGCCGATCAAGAATATATATACTTTATAGGGTCGGAGATGCTTCCTTCTGCCTGTAACATACTTTTGCACAAACTTAATATACTCTGTGTACCTCTGGTACAGAGTATAATTAAGATAAAAACTAACTAACTTAAATTAATTTATGTCGGAGACTTACCTTTTTCCATTTTTTTTTTGATTCTGATTACCAAATTTATTTAACTATTTTTATATTTTGTATACCAGCAAAGCAGGATCCAGTTGTTGTCTCGTTGACCAGTTCTCGTCGAATGGTTTTATTTTATATTCTCTATCGTTATAAACCTTCACTCGCATGCTTCGATCTCCTTTTCTAACTCGCATACTTGGTTTTCTATTTTGTTATCAACTTCTGTGAATACTTTTTCAAACCCCACTGTTAGCAAAAATCAGTCCTGTAAAATTAAAATTATAGATACACAGGAATTTCTTAATTCTTTCTGTCGCTTACAAAATGGATCTTTAAAATGTATGAAAAAATATTTACGAGGGCCGTCCCAAAAATGGCCGACCTAGCACAGTAGCGTTGGAAAATGTTCACAAAAATATTAAAAGGGGAAGTACCGACTATTAAAAGCTTAAGTTTGAAGTTTGGTGCCTTTACCTTGCACAGTTTTTTTTGTCGATTTTAATAGAGAACGCTTGTTATTGATTTGCAAACATGGACAAAATTGGTCATCGTTATGTGATACAATACTTTCATATAAAAGGTCTTAGTCCAACCAATATTAAAAAGGAGCTGGATTCTACCTTACGTAATTCTGCTTCCTCGTTTACAACAATAAAATATTGGGTGGCTGAGTTTAAGCGAGGTCGTTTGAGCTGCGAAGATGAACATCGTAATGGGCGTCCAAATGAGGTGACCACTTCAGAAATGGTGGCCAAAATTAAAAAATGTGTATTGAGTGACCGGCGATTGAAAGTTTGTGAGTTAGCTGAATGTGTAGGCATTTCAAAAAGTGCTGTACATCGCATATTGACCGATAAAGTGGACATGAAAAAGTTATGCGCAAGATGGGTGCCGCGTTTGGTGTTCCATCATGAAAATGCGCCGGTTCACACTTCTGCCGCTGCAATGGCTAAAAGTAATGAATTAAAATTTGAATTGCTACCTCACGCCCCTTATTCGCCAGACTGATTATTTCTTATTTCCTAACTTGAAAGAATGCCTCGGAGGAAAAAGATTTGGCACAAATGAAGAGGTGGAGTCCGAGGTTAATGCCTATTTTGAAGAGCTTCACAGTTCTTATTATAAAAAAGGTATCGAAGCTATTGAGCATCGCTGGGAAAAGTGTATCGACCTAAAAGGATCCTATGTTGAAAAAAAAAAAATGATAAATTTTTGTGTTTTAGTAGTTAGGTCGGCTATTTCTGGGACGGCCCTCGTATATGCTATAGTCATCCGATTTTGATAAAACTTTGTATAAATGTGTTAAAGTATATAAAATAAGACTATGCCAATAAAAAGGACGTTTCCATTAAAAACAAAAAAGCTTTCCTCACTCGAACTAGTTTTTCGACCCATCGATCCTTATGGACTATAGTCATCCGATTTCGACCAAACCTTGTAGAATTGTGTAAAAGTATATAAAATAAGTGTATGCCAATAATAACGACGTTTTCATTAAAAACAAAAAAGTTTTTCTCACTAGAACTAGTTTTTCGACCGATCTTTCCTATGGCAGTTATATGCTATAGTCATCCGATTTCGACCAAACTTAGGGAAAAGATAGTAAACTAAGAAATACGTACTTTGGAGGCGTTTCCATTAAAAACCAAAAATTTTTCTCACTAAGACGGTTCCGACAAATGTGCAGCGTATTTGTACCAAAAGACATCGTGCAAAGTTTGGTGAGGATAGCTTTAGAACTGACGGAGGAGACAGCATAGAAACAGACAGACGGACAAACGGTCGGACGGACAGACGGATAAGGCTAAATGAACTTAGCTCGTCATGCTGATCAAGAATATATATACTTTATGTGGTCGGAGATGCTTCCTTTAATGCGGTACAAACATCCGCACAATTTTATAATACCCTCTGCAAGGGTATAAAAAGTTGCCGGTCAGCACAGGACTTGAACACACAACCCCCGGTTGAAGAAACAAGCACTCACCTCACAGCACCACCGATGCTTCTATCTTTCCACGTAGAAAAGTAGAACTTAGTCGGCATAATTTGTTGTTGTAATCAGGGAGGCAAACCGGTTCTGAGCCGAACCGGTTTTGAACCGAACCGAACCGCTTTTTCCAGCTGGTGAACCGAACCGCAAACCGAACCGGCTTCCTTTCAGAAATGCTGAACCGAACCGAAACCCAAAAAGGCAAAGTCGGTTCGGTTCAGTTCTCTGATGAGCTTTAAGACGTGAATCGCTTTCCTCTAGCCAATGATACATACTTATTAACTTCGTTTTCCTGAGATCATTTTAGGTCGACCCTCTACCAAAGGGACCACTGATAGAACGAATTGATACTTAGGAGAGATAAAGCCTTTAAGGATGACTTGACACAAATTTTACAACATGTACTCCTGTAACTCTACCGTAATTTCAAGCCGATCTCTTAATATACCTGTCACCAGTGTGCATTCTTTTCTTGATGGTTGATAATCATTTATTCTTATCCAGGAGAGTTTTTTCTCATACCATTAATAGGGTGTGAAGATGCATAGTACGTATTCTCTTCTTGCCGACATTCTCCGTTTTCGAAGTGCATTCCTAGAACTTATAGACGAGTCTTACAAATCCGACTTCAAAAGTTTTGGACATTCTTATAAGAATCTTAAAAATACTCAGATGGTTTATAGGTATTCAATTTCCAAATTGTACGAAAAGTCACATTACAACAGAAATCATAATACAGTCGAACTTCTCTATTAGGAACTTCTGTACAATGAAGTTTTCTATGTAGTGAATTAACTTCCAGAACAGTGCAATTTCGTTCAATATTCAAACTATTCTAAATTACTAATTTTCTATATAACGAAGCTTATTTTTGTCCTCTTAAGATTCGCTATACAGAAGCTCGACTGTATTTCATAATATGCCTATATGAACCACTGAACCGAACCGAAACCGTGGTTCAGTTAGCTCCAAAAACCATCCAATGAACCGAACCGGCGGTACAGTGAACCGAACCAGTACTTATTTTCGAGTGGTTTGCATCCCTGGTTGTAATAAAATCGGAACTCTGAAACTCTTGGTAGATGTGAAATGTTTGATCTATTTTTAGAATTGTCTATTTTTCAATTTTTTCCGTTTGATCCCCGTCCTCCCGTGCCATGTAGCTTCAAAACGAAAATTAAGGGAGTTTGTATGAGGTGCGGTATCTATTATCAGGCCTGTTCCCGTTTCCGAGTGGAATGAAAAAGTAAAACGATCGCAATTCCGAATCGTTTTCATTTTGGTGTTCCCGTTTCCGAGTGAAATAGAAATCGATTGTCTTTTCGAATGAAAGTTCGAATCGTTATCGAATTTTAATTCAGCCATAAGGCAGCCTTGACAATTCCGATCAGCACTGCGCATGCGCTGATTCGGAATTGCGAACAGCTCGGTTTCATTTCGATCGTTTTTGCTTTCTTCTACATGCAATTTCTGAGGTGCAAATTTAATAAAAATGATTTTAAACCAAATTGAAGGCTCGATATATCTATAGATACTTCAAAATCTTCACAATATTTAACATGTTAAAATAAAAATACTTGCAAGATGCAAAGAATCGCAGTTGCCAAGAAAATTGCCAAATACTTTTCATTCCACTGACTCTTAGGCAAAACTTTTGAAACCGAGTAACTTGATCGTTTTTCGGAAACGGGAACAGCTACCAATTCCGATTCCGCATGATCTGATCGAAATCGAAAACGGGAACAGGCCTGTATATGTAGTATCTTTGCTTATAACAATGTATGACTCTATCAATATTTGTAATGAACTAAGGTTGTTTTATTTGGATTTTAATAATAAAATGGATGAACCATGCTTTTAAATTTATAAGAACCTTTTTGTACCTGTATCTTTACCTAGGTACTGAGAATTCTGGATACCTTTTACCTTACCTCGGTAAACAAAGTGATTACCTTTCCAATTACTGCTTGTATGGCCATTACGCATCTTGTTGTTCCATAACTTTGGTTGAGCTAACCTTTTTTTCTTGTGGGTTAAATGCAATGTACCCATTCATTTGAGATGCCTACAGCATCAGCCACCTTACGTAGATTCAGATTCGTTTCTGTTTATCTACACAATCTCCTTTAAGCGTCCCGAACGGAACGAAATTCGGTAATTTATCAAAATGAGAGGATGATGAGTCCCCCTAAAATAGCTATACAGACAACCTGACTTACCTGTTTTTGGTTCCTTGATTTTAGAATTAACCACCAAATGTTTAAAATCAAACACATATTCATTGAGTATTTTTTGTAGTTCTTAATTTTATTTAAATGTACTTAATGCATATATTTAATTTGATTAAATACAGTGACTATTTTTTCTTTGCACATTCAAGAGAAAACATTGCGAAAACATTTTGTATAAAATTATGTTTGTTTTGTGTTGTTGTTTTTAGACAATTAATAATATCTAGGCAAAATATTTACAATTTACTAAATTGTGAATTGATGTGCGTCATCTGGTTAAAGCTTACGCACCTAAAGAAATGGAGACGCTTTATGGCAAAATCGAAATCGAAAGATTAGCACAACAGAGAAATGAAAATGGAAATCGTCGTCAAGAGAGAGAGAGAGAGAGTGAAAGAGAGAGGGAGAGGATTTACCCTAGTGTTTGGGGTCCTTGTTGTAGTCCACATAGACACGCACCACCTCACCGGAATATTTACGCTGCGAGGGCATGAAATAAAAGTCGGGTGTATCCGATCCACCATTCTGACGTGGATCCTCCCGCGAGCGATCGTAGTCTCGTGGACGTCGTTCCTCCTCTCGGTCCCGGCTAGTCTGCTGTCGGGCAGCACGACGATCGTGTGTGTAATAGCCACCCGAGGGATAGCTCTGTTGATAGTGTTGCGGTGGCTGGCGGGGCAGCGAGTAGGCTCGCTCGGCATAAGAGCTCCTGGAGTAGGGTCCTCCTCCTCCCGAGGTTACACTACTCTCCTGCGTGCTGTGACGTGCGGCACCCGAGCGACTTCCATTGGCATTACCACTGGGCTTTCCCTGACCATTGGTGCTTTCGTAATACATCTGAGATTTGCTGGTGGGTGAGTGCGACATGGGTAAGGTGGTCTGTTGGCTGCTGGTGGTGCTGCGATTGCGTGCCTTCTCCTTGGCTGCGGTGGTGCTGCTGGTCATGTGTTTCTCCTCCGTCTCACCGTAGGGATCGAAGGCATAATTGGTGTTCGAGGCGAACTCCTTCCAGGGTGAGTTCTGAATGAGTTTCTCCTGCAAAGTGACGAACAGATTTTGAGTTTGAGTAAGTTGAAACTCGAGACCAGTCAGCAAGAGGGAAGACACTACATTTAGATACTAGGCTAGAACACTATGCTAGGTACTATAGCTGCTGGAGAATACGGGTAACGGGTGCTTGCCTTGCTGTTTTATTTATAAATGAAGAAGTAGGAAAACGGGTGGTAACCAGTCAAAGATACTCAGAAGATAAGATAATGGAGTTAAGTTTGAGAGGTTTTTAAGGTTCTAATGCTGACTGGTCTGTCCACAAGAAACACAGAAAGATGTAGCTGATTAGTTTTAGGGAAGCATGAAATATTAGAGGGGACAACAACAGAGTAGAACAGATAGAATAGTGGGTGAGTGTTGGTTAATATTTATGAGGAACAATAGCAGTAATAGCGATTTCAATTACCCATACGCACCCACAGCGGGTTTATAGTACTTGATTAGAATTTTGGTATAACTATTTGTAAACAGAATGTCTTAAGGCAGTTTGTAGCTCGTTCTGGTTCAATTTGGTACGGATTTTGGATGGGATACTGGTGTTTTTGTTTTTTTTTTTTTGCTTAAAGATCGCTAGAGGGTTGATAGTAGCGTTGGTGCTGTCGCTGTTGATATAGGCGCCATTCCTCGGGTATTACGTAAACCAGCTTCAAAATAGTCAAAGGATTAATTTGGTGCTCGTAGTGCTCTAGCTTAAAATATCATACAAAGGGTTTACCTTCATTACTTGGCTTACCTTGGTGTTTTTGCTCTTACGCGAGGTCTTCCAAATGGTGCAGAAGGCCTGTATGAGTGCTATAAGCACTAGAGCTGCTATCAGACCCAAAACTATATACAAGCGTGTCTCGGATAGATCAAAGAATGAGAGTAAGGTCTCCTTGGCATTGGATTCCGTGGCGCTTTTGTCTGTAAAAGCAGGGTTAAGAATATGTTTAAGGAGGAAATCAAATTCAACTTACATTCCAAGGCCTCAAAGTCCAGATACTGAGGATCCACCGTCAGGGAACCCACCTTGCCTGTGGCTATGTGATCCAACAGGGCTGACTTGATTTTATCTGCATTCTTTTGCACCGCCTGTTCACTGGTCTTGTCTACGTTATTGGTATCCAGTGCGTGCAGTTTCTCCACATCTGCTTTGTCGAACATGGCTTGTACCTTGGCCACCATGGTGCTGCCTTGCCTAAAAGTAAACACTTTGAGTTGAAGAGTGTCTCAGGTAAACATTTAAACCTATAAACTTACTTCTCAAAGCCCAAGATCTCCGTTTTGTAGTAGCCCGCTATGGGATTGAGTATGCCATTGAAAGAGTCCGATATGGTGGCAGCCAGATTATTGAATTCTACTGTACCCGGTTGGGGTGCTTCAAAGGATTCGGCCAGGTTCATTAGTTTAACACCCACAGCATAGACCAAGCGACTTGGAGCTGGCGTACTGGTGCCCACAAAAACTGACTCCAATTCTGTAAGAGATTAAATTGAAGTAGTTTTATCGTTGGGACTATAAAGTGAATCGAATCGTTAAAGGAACAATAAAAATAGGGCGACCTAAAAGATTCGAAGAGTCTATATCACTAATAATTCATTTATGAAGAAAAGAGACACCTAAGATTGTTCTACGGTTAGCTAACGATGCAGGGTCAATAAGCAGGAGGCTGCTGGAGTAAGCCACGAAGGGCAAAAATTGCATCTGGACTGATTCAATACAATCAATATACTTTTTATACTCCGGATACCATAAGGGCGAGTAGTATTCAAGCGCGGGTCGGAAAAGAAAGTGAAAAGAAGTTTTTTGGTGAAGGGATCATTAAATTTCTTCGACCAACGTTTGATGAACCCAAGTACAACATTTGGCTTATTAACAAAAGAGGGGTCAAAAAGAATTCCAAGATCAACTACCTCCGATATACGTTGAAAGGGTTCTTTACCATTGGTATAGGAAACCAACGAAGGTTTTCAACGATGGAAAGTCATAAACATACACTTGGAACAATTAAGATGTAAATTATTAACCAAGAACCAAGACTTCAAGGAGTTAAGATCATTTTGCTATCCAATAGAATGCATCGGGTCGTTAAAAGATAAAATGAGTTTTACGTCATCGGCATAAGCATACATAAGTAGCCGAGAATAGGATAATATTGTGAGGAGATCATTTATAAAAAGAATGAAAAACAAAGGACCTAGGTGGCTACCTTGAGGTACCCCAGAGGTTACAAACACAGGCTTCGAAGTATTAGAGCGTAGCAGAACTTTTTAAGTTCAATCTTTAGGAAAAGTCGAGATCCAAGAAAAGGGAAGGGAAGTCCTAATCGATCGAGATTAAAGAGGAGAACGTCGTGGTTCACCGAGTCAAAGGCTTTACTGAAGTCGGTGTAAATGACATTTTTTCACAAGGAATCCATCAAACACCAAAGTAGTAAACTCAAGCCAATTTGTTTGTGGTTGACCGACGCTTCATGAGTCCATGCTGGAAAGGTGATCAAATCGATTTGCAATAATGCTGCAAGGTGAAGGTTAAAATCTCTGTAAAGTGTCAAGAATAATGTCGCCTACTAGATTATAGGAAAGGAAAACTTTACGTTTGAAATGTGGGGGCATGAAATAACGCCAGGTGAAATAACGCCCGCGGGCCTTAATTCACTCCAAAAAGTGAAATAAAGCCCGCGGGCCTTATTTCACTTTTAAAAGTGAAACAACACCACTAATGAGTGTGAAATTGAAAGCCCGCGGGCTTTATTTATTCAGAGTGAAATAACGCCCACGGGTGATATATTACTTTTTTCTAAAAACTCATAGAATTTGACTGACATAAAAAAGTAACTAATTAATTAAAGATCCGCTGATTTCTTAAGATGCATCGAATCCGTTATAAGCGTAACGAAATCATGAATTCTTGTGAACGAAAGTCTGCAATACCGTTTTTTCTTAAATTGGTATTGTGTTGAATTGACAAAATTTTGCCTGCGGCGCTACTTTGAACAGTAAGCCGCATAGCAACGTTTCTAGGTATAATATCAATTATTGTGATCAATAGACATGGAACCATTTAGGTTATATAGGTCTTTTTAAATTTATAGAAGTAAGCCTTAATGGCCATACTACTAATAGTATGTCCTAAACAATTTTTTAAGCTCACTCACTTTAATTCGATCCTGAAAGTGTTGATAGTCAAAGTGACCAGATGACCTTAGTGTGGCAAACTTAATTGAAGGCTATACATTTTTTTCTTTCCCTCAAAAAAATAACAAAGAACGGAGAAAATTGTAAAAGGAATTCTAGTTAGAGATTTAAAACCAACTTTCGAAAGTGCCGGGCTTTATAAATTGATTGAAGATATTCGATATAAGGATGTTTAGTCATCTGTCACCTAGACGAATGAAACTGTTTCGCTCTTGTTTTACTCATTTTTTTTTCCTTTTCCTTAAAAAAAACCTGTTTACTTATCATTTTCTTCTTAATGACAACAGTGAAATAACTCCAGCCTGGCTTTATTTCACTTTTGAAAAGGAGATATCGCCATGCCATCATTTTAAAATCTGTACGGTGTGCAATGAAAAATTAGTAGCAAAAGCAAAAAAAAAAATAATACTTTACTGCTCTGCCCATATTGCAGACAAATAATTGAAGAACATATTAAAATATTTCAATAAAATCAATTGGTTGGCCACTATTCCAATATATATGTAAAATTTTATTTCTAGTGAAATAATTAAATAAATAAACTACGCCCGCAGGGCGCTATTTTGCTTTGACGAATGCAGTTGATTCGCACTTATTATATAATCTCATACTTTGGTTTGTTTTGCTTGAAAATCACTATAATCTATTTTAATACCAGTACTCGTAAAGTAAAAAGGGTATTCTAAAGTCGTCTAATGTATGTTGCAGGGAGGAGGAAGCAACTTCGTCCCCGTAAAGTGTATATATTTTTCATCAGCAGAGTCTTACGCACTCCTTCAAATTATTCAGATTATCTTTTCGCAAATCGCAAAAGAGAACTATTGCCACTCATGAGTGAGAATTATTGCCAGTGGGCGTTAAAAGAGGGGCATGAAATAACGCCAGGTGATATATCGCCCCCGGGCGTTATTTCACTCCTAATATTGAAATAAAGCCCGCGGGCTTTATTTCACACTCATTAGTGGCGTTATTTCACTTTTGAAAGTGAAATAAGGCCCGCGGGCATATACCTTCATATACCCTAAAAGAGCGGAGCTTAAAGCTAGTTGAAAGTTTGTGCAAGTTTGTGCACTTGGAATTCTAGCTTAAAAGCTAGTTGAAAGTTCGTGCGAATTGTGCACTTGGAATTCTCAACAATTTATTCGCCAAGTGGGTAGTATAAATAGGATTTGCAAATGGCTTGTTGGTGTGACAGTAACTGAAAGTGTACTGACGAAGGCTTTGCCATGGCGGCAGCCGAAACGGCCGTCTGCACAGCCACAACTACTGCCACAGCTACCACAACTACAGCCACAACTACCACAACTACCACAACTACTGCCGTCTACACAGCCACAACTACTGTTCATGTTCAAATGTATTCTCTGTTGAATTTTCTGGTTGATTATTGAACTATAATCAAACCTCGACCTTGAGCCTGCTAACATTCACTTTGACTAAAATCAAAATAGGTCGTTAAACCCATATTCAGCTAAAACTGTTAAACCCATATTCAGCTAAAACTAAAACTAAAATTAGCTCCGAACTAAACTAAAATTCGAACTAAAATTATCTAAGGAAATCGAAGTTAAATAAGTAGGTATCATTGGCTAGAGGAAAGCGATTCACTTTTTAAAACCCATCAGAGAACTGAACCGAACCGTTTTTCTTTGTGGTTTTCGGTTCGGTTCAGCATTTCTGAAAGGAAGCCGGTTCGGTTTGCGGTTCGGTTCACCAGCTGGAAAGAGCGGCTTGGTTCGGTTCAAACCCGGTTCGGTTCAGAGCCGGTTTGCATCCCTGATATATTGAAAAGCTTAAGCAAAGGTTTGCATAAAGAACTAGAGCACTTTTTGAGCACACAACTTGGAATGTTTTCAGGCCCAGGGGAGAATGAAGATTTTTTTATTCTAAATCTTAAAAATCGCTTTACCACAACACAGTAATAGGCAATAGCCGGCAAAATCGAATTATTCAGAAACAACTGCAAGATGTCTCCATGCTATACAGATTCCGGAGAAGGAAATCGACCATCCACGCCATTAGCAAGCTGCACGATATAGCGAGCCAGGCCATCGAAGGCAAGCGTTGGAGGTTTAGTACCAAGGAGTACTGCCTATTTGTCACACTCGAGGTGTCCCACCCAAAAAAAAAACAATTTTTAAACCCGGGGGGGGGGGCACCGCACCCAGGTGGCAAAGGACGATGGACTTACAGTCTAATCCCTAAATGGGGACCCTGGATAGACGGAAGACATGAACAGGAGACATACTACTTGACGGAACTGCTTTCTGGACACGGATGCTTGAAATCCTATCTGTATAGGTTTAAGCGTGGCCGGTTGTCTCAGCGGTTAGTGTACGCGACCGCTGTGCAAGAGGTCGTGGGTTCGATCCCGCCTCGGAACATCTAACGAAAAGTTTTTCTTTGAAAAAGCTACCCGGTCACCACTCTCTGCTGTTGGCGCCAGCTTTCAAGTAATTAGCCATGAAAAGCTTCTCAAGCTGCCGTTCGGATTCGGAGTTAAACTGTAGGTCCCTCGGTAGGAGGCTCGGCTTTGGCCCTTTGGGGCTATGTCAAGCCATTTTACACATAGGGTTAAGCACGAAGACGACCCGACCTGCCTTGACTATAAAGTGCAGGAGATGACCATCCAAGACGCAGAACATGTTATTTTTGATTGTCCGTCTTTCTTAATAGAACGGACAGGCGGGTTGGGAGGACACCATCCGTAAGTAACCTGGTGAATATAATTCTTGAATCAAAACCAAACTGGTCAGCAATCTTCAATACGGCCATAACCATTTTTCAAAAACTGCACCGCTCAGAAAGACTGCGTAATTCGAATACATAGGAGAGAATCCTAGGTGAGCCTTGGGCGTTCCCCTCAGCGAAGAAATACCTAACGGTAGTTCCTCCGGATTTTGGGATGGGGGTGTATTCTTTAGTGGTTGCGGTAACTTAAGTCCCACACTTTGGTTGCTACCTTCTAGCGCCAACACGCCTGCTCGTCATCATCATCTGTATTCTAATCGGATTTTAATAGTTACTAAGTGCTTTCAATTCTTCTGAGAGTTTCTAAAGAGTAAAATCCTTTCATTAAATTATAATATTTACCTTTGCCACAGGATTTGATGCAAACACGTTGCGGTGAAATGGGTGGTACTTGTTCGTGCTTGCGCGTCTTCTTATTGACCACATTGAAGGCTCCACCCAGTACGGGGAAGAACAGATAGAGACAATGATCATCAGTGAAGGATAAATCCTGCTCATCATTGCTAACCCTCTTGCGATTGAACTCCAAAATGGTAACACCCTTCTCGATGCGACCGGATGCATTGTAGATATCCTGACGATCATCCAGTTTGGGTGGTGCGTAGCCCAGCACCCAGGTGTCCATGAGGAAGGGACGGCCACTGCGTCCATCTACCCAGCCAATAATGGCATCGGTTTGTGACATGCGTTGATCTTCGCTAAAACCTATGCCCGTCCAGGTCTGGGTGTTGGTGGTCTCAATATGCCAGCGCATTTCATCGCCACGACCCGCAGTCTCCCAGGCGGCATAGTACTCGCACGTATGCTCCTGGGGCGAGCAGTTCGAGGGATATTTCCAGTGACCAAAGCAATCGTTATCCAGCACATTTGTGGACAAATCCTGACGGTCCGTTGGGGTAGATGGTTTCTCCTTTTCTGTGGTTGATCAAAGATTGATTAAAGGTTGACGTTAGGTATTTTTTCTAAGCTCACCAAAGAAGTTGATTTGTGTCACTCCGCGTTGCATTTTATGGCCGTGATACTTCAGTTCATCCGGTTGATAAAACTCCTTAACCGTAGATGGTTCCGTTTCCAGACCAGAAGCCGGTACATGGACATAGCTACCTGGTTCTTGACCCTTGGCCCAGATTACGTGTGTCAATGCATCGTCCAGTGTATGATCGGTGGGTTCATTAGCCACCAGCTTCTTACGGAAAATAATGGTTGTCACTCCGTTCTCCTCGAAGCCTGTACCTAAAGCCAAATCGGATTTGCCACCGTAGAACTCATCCGTACGTGGTGTGGAGCGATCACGTGTGTAATAATCTCCCACACGGCTGGCCATACCTCTGGCCGTACCAATAACGATATCCGTGCAGTCCATGGGATTGAAGTCATGACGTGGAGTATAGGCATTGAGCTTGTATTTCGGAGCTGTGCGAAGAGGAAAATAGAGTTAGAGAAGGATTCGTTTGAAAACAAATGGTGCTTAGTGCTTGGTGAAGTGTGGATTCAAAGGGGGTTAGTATGGGTTTTGGGTTAGGTAAGGCGAATTTGAAAATGGTAAACAAAGTTTTTGTTTGGTCATGCCGGCGAGTGTTTACCTGCGGATTCAAGATTTGCTGACTTTTTGGGAGCAGGCTCACTTTTAGGTTCGGGTTCACTCTTGGGTTCGGGTTCACTCTTGGGTTCGGGTTCGCTCTTGGGTTCTGGTTCACTCTTGGGTTCGGGTTCACTCTTGGGTTCGGGTTCACTCTTGGGTTCCGGTTCACTCTTAGGTTCCGGTTCACTCTTGGGTTCGGGTTCACTCTTGGGTTCAGGTTCACTCTTGGGTTCGGGTTCACTCTTGGGTTCCGGCTCACTCTTAGGTTCTGGCTCACTTTTTGGCTCAGGTTCGCTTTTGGGTTCCGGTTCGCTTGTGGGTTCCGGTTCGCTCTTTGGCTCCGGCTCAGTCTTGGGTTCCGGTTCGCTCTTTGGCTCTGGTTCACTCTTGGGCTCTGGTTCGCTCTTGGGTTCAGGCTCACTCTTGGGTTCCGGTTCACTGGTAGGTTCAGGAGCTGGTTCACTTGTAGTTGTGGGCTCTGGTTCAGTTTTTGGTTCTGTTGTTAAGGCAGTTGCAGAATAGAATAGAATTGGAGGTGTGCTTAGTGTTAGGTGAGGGATCGAAATAGGACATAAATAGAAGCTTTTCTAAAGGATCTGCAGGGAAGTGTTTCTCTGTGGCTATAGTGCAGAGTTCTGTGAAGTGTCTGCAACTCTTACCTGGTGCTTGGCGACGACTGCGGCCAGCTTGTGTGCTGACTCGATAGGAAACACTGGTGGCCACAGAAGTGACACCATCCATGTGGGTGTAATCATCTTGATTTGCCACTCGCTTGGTCTTGGCACTCGGCTCGGAGCTGGGCTCGGGCTCTGCAGTGGGCTCGCTCTTGGGTTCCGGTTCGCTTTTGGGCTCCGGTTCGCTCTTGGGTTCCGGTTCGCTTTGGGGTTCCGGTTCGCTTTTGGGTTCCGGTTCGCTTTTGGGCTCAGGTTCGCTCTTGGGTTCCGGTTCGCTCTTAGGTTCCGGCTCACTCTTTGGTTCAGGTTCGCTTGTTGGCTCCGGCTCACTTTTGGGTTCCGGTTCAGAGCTAGGCTCTGGCACCGAGCCCTCCAGTGTAGTAGTCAAATCACCTATATCCCGGATCAAGGGGAAATTCTTACATTCCGGTGTCAGACCACGTGGACGCCAGCCCAAGCCCACCCAGGAGCTGCCGTTCACCTTCAGAACCACCTCAATTTCCTTTTGCTCCTCGAGCAATCGCCAGTACATGTGATAGTCGGGTGACAGCTCCTTCTTGGCATATGAGGTCAGGTCCAGGTCAGTGGTCTTTATTGGCGAACGCTTCTGGCAGCCCAATCCATACCAGCCAAAGTTACAATAGCACTGACGACGTGGCAGCGAGGTACCATCCAAATCTATACACTTGCCCTGCACACCGCAGTCGGCATTGCTGCTGCACTCATCCCGATACTGGCAGTTCGGGCCATAGTGGTTCTTGTCGCACTTGCAACGCGAGGGGAAGTATTTGCCATGGCCCGAGCAGCTCTCTCTGAAGTCTTTACGATGCTTGATATCCACATCGGCGCAGGACCAAAAGCGATAGCTGCTTGACCATTCATCAGCCTGACGCAGCAAACGCAAGGTGCAATTGAAGCATTCAAAGTCCTGTGGTAGGTTGACCTGATACGACTGAGCGCTAATTGGGAAGTAAAAAATCGAATTAGCACAAAGCAGTTAAGAGGAAGCCAAGCGTAGCTTACGTCACATCAGTGCGCACAAATTCCGAATGGTTGACATGCGGCGTCAAATCCAAAACAGGTCGATCCAGTGCATCCAATAGTTGTAAACGGAAGCCGCCCTAGAAAATTGTAGACGGAGGAGAGAGAGAAGATCTTTGTTATATTTCGCAAAACAATGACTGAGAACTTGTGACTTGGCGTTGCCTTTTCAATTATGGGAACTTCTAACGCAATGCTTGACTTTGACTAGGTGCATGTGAGGCAATCATTACCTCAGAATGATGAACCTGGCTGGCTAATTAAGCTGACAGATAAGAAATGGGCGGTTTGGCTTGGTTGCCTCCACCCAGTTAATGTTATAGAATGATAGAGAGATGTGGCCTAAGATCTAATTAAGAAAACTTACCTTGTGTGGATACGCCAAATGCCAAGTGACATTAAATAAAGATCCAGACAGCAAAGAGGTACGTATAGAGCCTGGAATATAGTAAATAGAGCAGAGATGGGGCTTAGATAATTGACAATTCAAGTTACGTTCTAGTACACTGAGCAAGAAAAGGTAGCAATTTTATACTTAGTATTTATTTGGGCAAATACTACTGAGTAGAGATGGCACTTTGCGGACTCGTATTCGGTTTCGGTCCCTGGAAACCTTTATTAAACACTTGAAAAGTTTCGTGCGTGAACAATCGTGATTCGTGCGAAGTAAGGATCAAATTTTGCAAGAATTCCAAGAACCTATAAAAAATTTTGCCTTTCCCAATTGCTGCAAATCTGTTTTAAAATCTAATTATGTGTGACAGAAAAAAGACGAAATGAAAAGAGACCTTTTTAAAGGAATTGAAAGTTATAAATTGGCGAAACCACAAAACAAACGCAGCGAAGTGCGGAAAAAATTCTCAGTTCTTTCAATTGAAGAAAATGATCAAAATTTAGCAAATTGCAATTTTTGCAAAGAAGTGTAGTGATATTCCTCTTATCGCGGCACAGGTGGGTTGTTGCGACACCGCTGCTCTAAACAAAGACCCAGGGAAATTTTAAATCAAAATATGGAACTATGTTAAAAATAATGAATCAAAGATAAATACAATGTTTTATTTTTAAATGCTTTTGCTGAAATAAAAACACCTTAATTAGTGTAAGCATATTTGGGTTGTATTTTGTTAAGCCAATTGGTTTGGATATGCATTTATTATCGTTATCAATATCATTATCGTGCATTCGAAAGGGAATCGTGAATCGTGTATGATTCGTGATAGACGCCTTACTCTTAAAAAATAACTTGCGAGAATCGTGCGTAAGGAGATTTTTATTTCGTGAATCGTTCGTGACCATGTCAAAAAACTCGCTCACGCGCCCAGCTCTAGTATTATACATGATCAGCATCAACAGCTAAGTCCATATAGCCATGTCTGTCTGTCCGTCCGTCTGTCTGTCCGTGAGAAAAACTTTTCATACTTGCAGGCACGCTCCCTCCCGCCCCCGCAAAATCGAAAAACGTCATATCTCCCAAAGTTTTATAGATAGAAGGTTCATACCTTCTGGACATATTCAGTATTCGGGATTCTTTATCGATCCGCTGATGGAATTTTAAAGATCGAGAGATCGATAGTCGAGTTATAAGGAACACAAAGATTTATGGGCAGCACCGGTCGCAACAGTGATGGGCAGCACCTCACAGGTACAGAGTTTATTTACAAATTTGGAGACACTTGTACAAATTTTGGAGAGTTAATCGGACGTGACCATTACAACCTAAGAGTATGATGAAAAGTTTTTAAATTAATTCAAAATTTAATTAATACTAGCTGACCCGGCAAACGTTGTTCTGCCATATAAATTGTTTCTAGTTTTTTATATTCTTGTGAATTTTCCGGTTGATATACTCTGTACCAAAGGTACAATTGGCTGAAAATCGATATTAACAGCTTTACATAGAGAAAACTACGAATTTACTGACCTTACACCAAATTTCCAGTTCATATCTTAACTAAATTCTGAGACTTGTAAATCGTCTAATACTCACATTTTTAACATAAATACCAATTCTCTAATCGAACGGTGTAGATGAACCACTTTTTTTTTTTACCGTTTGTCTGTTTAAGCATTTATGACTAAGAATCCAATTGAAAATCTTAGCTTTCGAGATATGAGGTAAAAATAAGAAAATATCGCAAATTTGACTTCATTCTCTACATACATGAACGTCCACTGCGCTTTGTTCCCAAAGGGGACCTCCTAGCATTTTGGACCGCTCAATCTGCATCTTCCATATACCAACGCCTGCATTGTAATCTTAAAATAAAGCGCTTTCATGTTTATGATCATTTGATAATTTCGCAAATATCGCGATTTTTGGAACTTAGAAACCATCGCCGGCAAGCATCCAACCATTCCTCAAAGTTTCTTTGCAATCGGATCCAATAACACGCATGCAGCGTGCCAATAGAAGAAACGTTTGCATGTTTTGCAGACTTCTTCGCTTCTAACCTACTGCCTACTGAATGTGCATCAGTTTTCATACAGATTATATGCCTTCTATCATACTGCAAAAGTTGGTAGTGCATTTTTCCTAGTAAAAAGAAGTGTGCCAGAAGGCATTCTTTTGGGATCCTCGTTCCGACAAATCCGACTGAGCAGAACTCTCAGAAACACAACACTCTAATGTAAAATCGAAACTCCACATTGAAATTTCCCTTTGCCATTCACATGTAAGGCCGTTACGCATCTTTTTGTTCAATGGTCTTTGGTAGATGGCTGTTCATAAGGTTTCCTGAAATCACTTTATAATTTCATATTGAACATAATTCAATAGGAGTATGGGAATTTGATCTTACACAAACTGCGCAGTTGCTTTCGTCAGTCGCTTTTTATAAGATCAGAGTCCCCATATGTTCCAATCCTCGAAAATGTTTGTTCGACAGTTAAAGATTCTAGGAGAATTTCAATGCACATATGTCTTTCCAGCTGTGTCTGCAGTTAAATGAATACTTAAATAACAACGTCCAGTTTTTTTCATTTTTTGATTGCCAACTAAAAGTTTAGAACTTACTATTTTTGTCAGAAGCATTTTTTTGTTTCCAAATATTTTTCAGTGGGACCAAAGACGGAAAAAATTTGTTGGCTCTAGCCCGTTACTCAGGACAATTAGTGTTTAAAAGCCTTTGCCTATTACTACGTTTATGCTTACATAAAAAATCATGATTTTTGCCCATCGAAGTATGCTGTATTTATATATATAAGTCATTAACAAAATTATTTATTTTATATTTGCCTTAAACCTCATTTTTTTTGGTACATCTTTAACTAGTCAGGCAAACTGAGTGAGTGTATAGAATGGACTAGGCTTAAAACTGCAATACTTACAATCAATTATCTCTTTCAAATAAATAATTGTTAATGAAAACTAAGTTGGCATACTTTTGAGCGCAAAAAATCATGGTTTTTTGCAAGCATAAACGTAGTATATGTTAATTAACAGACATTAATGTGACCATTTCAACATTATGTGAGCAAAAAGTGCATGTGGCGCCAAAAAGTATGCAACGTTTTCTATAACCTTTATAAATCCGACATTTATTATCCGATCTTTACACAGATTGTAGATATTGGGCACATACACTACACTACAATATATGAGCTTGATATCTTTAAAATTGCTGGAGTTATTCAACATTTTTTATTGTGGTGGCTGGAGGAGGCGTGGCCAAAATTTGAAATAAACTTGATCTGCATAGGGACAATAGGAGTCTACATACAAAACTTGGTGGCTCTAGCTCTTCTATTCTCCGAGATCTAGGTGTTCATACAGACAGACGGACAGACGGACATGTCTATATCGACTCGGCTGTTGATGCTGATGAAGAATATATATACTTTATGGGGTCGGAGATGCTTCCTGCTGCCTGTTATATACATTTGCATGACTTTAGTATACTCTCTTTACTCTACGAGTAACGGGTATAAAAAGGCAACGTACGTCTTTAATCTTGGTCTTGTTTTAAAGGAAATTTTGCCAGACTTTCACTTTTCAAACATTTTGACTTCTAAGTCGAATTTGGCGGTGCTGCTTGGGTGGGCCGCTTACTAAGAATCAACTTTGTCAAACGTTTCAGAACCAAACCTTCTTTGGCTCAGATAAACCGAACTTTAAGCCAAAACTCCTAAGTAAATGACCTCCCATAACGGAACCCCGCTTTTTCGAATGAGGGTTCGTTTAAAAAATGCCCCTAAATGATCAAGCTTAACAACCAAAGTAGAAGATCTTGCACGACATACTGTCAATGATGCGACGAGTACAAAAGTGCAAGTGCAAAATTCGACATCTGCAAACTAAGTTACACTAGCAGCGGGATACAAGCGCTCTTGTCAGTATCAAAATTGCAAAGCATTTCTTAACGCTTGTAAGAAATCAGTAAGAAGTTGGTCAAGACCGACTATAATTTTCGTTGCACCTGACAATGTTCTTCTTCTTCTTTGGCCATCACAACCGTTTTACGGTCTCGGCCGCTGCCACTAATGCCCGCCACTCGCCTCTGTCCCGAGCGACATTCCACCAGGAGGACACTCCCAGCTTCGCAATATCTCCCTGCACCTGGTCGCGCCATCTCCGCTTCGGTCGACCCTGACAATGTTAAGACACCCTATCTCACTCTCGCGCATCTTTCAGCTTATCAGGCCCAATGAATACCCTATTTATTTATTATGAATTTTCGTTCCACATGTTTCTTTTGTATAATTCTATTAAATGGAACACTTCCTCAATAAGCAATTAGATACACTTTAAATGATGATCAACAAGGTTTGTTTTTTGCGACAGTAATCGCAATATTTCTATTCTAGAGTTGACCAAGTAGTACTTTGTATTGTCTCTCTCTGGAGCAGCGTTCCCCAAGAAGAGAGGCTCTCTGTCTCTTTTTAACACACACAGATGCATTACTTCCGCAAGCATTCGGTGTGAATTGCCGAGAGTGATCGGCCCCCCGGGGCATGTCTGGGGAACACTGCTCTAGAGCAGCGATGTTCAAGAAGAGCGAGGCCAAAAAATGTGAGTGTATTGGTGTTCTATATTTAAGCGACACAGCCCAACTTTGAACTGCCCTCAACGAAGGCTGGGCAGCGAATGAAGGCAAAGAGAGCTCTGCTTACGCTCATATGTCCTACTTCGGCATGCGCTCGGCTCGTGTGCGTGTAAAGAGCCGATTGCGCTCGGCCCCTGGGGGCTATTAAGGAACATCGCTGCTCTAGAGCACTAATAGAAGTATTATATTGCTAGAGCTGTGCCCAGCGCACCATTTGTAGGTTTCCAAGCGGTTATTGTGAAGGTCTTATTAAAGTGGAACTCATAAAGTGACCTTCTTTCAGATCTTAACTAATAATGTGGAAGTATTAAAAAGATCGTGCTAGTAGTTTACACAGATATCACACACCTGCAATCATTATTTCACATCTCCTAAATAGCTGCTTTGTGTCAGAGAAACTCACAATTTATTCTGTTATATGTTAGTTTATGTGCTATGTAGAAGGTGTGAAATCGACCCTAAGAGTTTATTCATCAATTTGTTATTATTTAGTCTCCTACTTGTATATACTTTCATCACTAGACTCCAATGTCGTGATGATACATTTTCAAAATTCGGCCAAACTGTGTAAAAGTGAAATATGAATGAAATTAACATCTTTCAATTCGATTGGCTCATTTGTTTACTATTTAAGCTTCCATGCGGAGGGCCCTCAGTGGGTTTCAAGGCATAATCCAATTGATAATTAACGGTCTTTACACACACTTTTACTCAAATTGGCCATGCACGTTCAATTCACACACACACACACGCACACACTCAAAGTTGATGTTATAATTTCCATATTTACATACGTGCATTTTCCAACAATTCGAAAAATAAACTTTTGCTTTTGCATTTGGCTTGCATAATGTTTGCCTTTGCTTATGCTCATGCTTTTGCTTTGTTGACTTACTACACACACTCACACACACATGTGTGGCACATCTTACTCAATGCGAATTGTTGTTAACAATTAATTTACATATTGCGGCCGCCATTCACTTGAACAAAAATTGGTTCACAAATTATGATTTCATATGAAAATGCACTTTCGAACTGAAACCCAACTGAAATGAGCCTTGAGATCATCTTTGGGGCACACGTGCAAGGCATCAAAATGCCAAATCAATTTTCATAGGTGGCCAAATGTGTTTTATATGTACAGTAAACCAGTTGGGCCACATTTTTGCTTGCAATTTTATGTGTAGTTTTTTGTCTTGTTTGTTAATTATATACGCGAACGCACTGCGTATACGCAACGTGGGCCGGCTGGCTGCTTGGTTGCTTGGCTGCCTGTGGCACGTTTTAACCCATTTCGGGACATGACAACTTTTGCCTTCGCTTGCAGCTTTGGTCCGAGCAGGTTGAGGCTCTCTTTTGCGCCAGACAGAAGTGGAATGCCACTTGCTGCAAGTGAAAAACTTTCACTTGAATTACGGCACAGGCACCGCTTGCTCTCTGCTCGATTACAGCATGACCAAATTGTTAACAACTTTATCTCTCCATATATCTTCACAGCGACAGCTAAATGTGTGCCCTTTCTACTTATCATTGCATTTGGTTCAGTGGAACTGACAGTGTTGACCTCTGCATCTTGTTTGCTTGTATCTCAATTTGTTCGTGTTTGACACTCTGCTTTTTTTATATTTCTTTTTTAACAACTGCTCTTAGGGCCACACGATTTGTTTTGATTTGTTATTGCTGTTGCCTATGTTGTTTTTAATAGCCGCAGAGACCTGAGTTTGACTGGTAATTGTCGAATGGAGGTCAAGTTGTGGTCTGTTCCACATCTTGTGTCACACTCTGCAGCTCTGCAATGCTCGCTGTCAGGTTAAGCAATGCCATAATTATAAAAAAAAGCCCTTACAGAGGGGAGAGAAATAAAAGTTATTGTTGAAAATAGTTGCAATAAGAAACAAGTTGCCACAATCAAGAGCGGAAAGTTCAATGAAATCCAAACTTATTTAAGCTTAGTGCCATTTTTTGTTGTATCTTTGAAGTAAAAAGTACAAGTGAGACTACAATTTTTACGAAATAAGTTCGGAATTAGGTTTTTTTTTAAAGCTGTACTCAAGTCAGGGAAATCAAGAGGAAACTGGGGTTTTCACTGTTATCAATAAAATTTAAATCGATTATGTGTGGTGTTCCAGAAACCTCTAGAGATTTTCGTATTAACAATTGGATTTTGAAATAAACTAGAAGGAGTTTATATGTAAAGAGTCCTAAACATACTTGGCGCTGAGCAGTTGGTTTCAAACCTCTCAATATTCGTCATCTAATCTAGTAGATATGCATTTTGTAGACACTTTACATGTAAGGGCAAGCAGTTGTAGTTTGAAACGAAACCGTTTATACGAAAATCTCTAGAGATTTCTGGGACACCCCCGAATCTGAACAAATCTTTAAAACCACTTATAAATTTACACTTGAAAGAACCGAGGTGGTAGACTTAAAATCAGTGATGCAAACCGATTGGAAATAGGGACTGGTTTGGTTCAGTGGTTCACAGACAATTTAAGCCAGCGGTTCGGTTAAGTATATGGCTTTTGAAGCCAAATGAACCGCGGTTTCGGTTCGGTTCATTGCCTTACTCTCAATTTAGTATATATTTATTGAACGCCTGTTTCCGTTTTCGCAGAAATACGGATCTTCCCTTAAATCTGAAAAAGAAAACGCAATCAACAAATCAACCCTCATAGCTGATTCTTAAGTATATCGGCCCGACTTTTTCATGTATCTCAGCGGATAGTTATTTTTCTTCTCATATAAGATAATCGCAAGTTTAAAAAAAATGTCAAAAACTTATTTTTTTTTCTATTTGTCCGAATTTTGTTTAAATCTGTTTGAAAAGTTTTTCTTTTCCGGACTTTCGAAGGTGAGGCAGTGCGAAAAGTTGGCCAAATCGCATTTCTGTTCAAGGATCTTCCTTAATTTCACCCTATGTTTACTCTTAAAGCCATTTCTAAAGTATATCGTCGCGATTTGCCTTTAAAACAGCTCGGAAAGTCATATTTCTGACTTTTAATGTTGCAGCCAATCGAAATGATTCAAAAAACTTCTTTCCGCTCAAGAATTGGACTCAACTTCACCGTACCTGAACCATTTAAGCCCGTTCTTAAATCTACCAGTCAGAAATGTCCCTAAATCTGTTTGGAAAGTTATTATTTCTTGGACTCTTGAAGTTGCGGAAATTTGAAAGCTCCCCTGTTTTTCAGTTGGTGCCAAGGCACTACCAGGCCTAACGACCTGATGCATCACTGAGCGTCAGTCGCGTCGTTAACGACAGCGCAAATACTTGGCTGGTGGTCGATATGGTGGCGAGTGCCCACTACGAAGAGTTAGAGAGTTCGGTAATGCCGCACCGGTGCAGCTGAACTACAGAGTCATAAATCTAGGTGTCTAATTCTATTTGATGTTACCTAAAGTTGGGTCCTTTGGGTTCGATCACA
The DNA here is from genome assembly GCA_018904265.1 of Lordiphosa collinella. Lineage (NCBI taxonomy): Eukaryota > Metazoa > Arthropoda > Insecta > Diptera > Drosophilidae > Lordiphosa > Lordiphosa collinella. The sequence goes on from JAEIFV010000662.1 coordinate 24,172, forward strand.
TTATAAAGTATCAATTTGCTCTAGCTAATCCCTAAAATGCTTAAACATTATCTCATAGAATGCATTTTTATATGCCAAAGCTGACCAAAGTGTATTTTCCTCGAACTTTTACTCCGAATAGTGGAAATATTATAAATTCTTAAGTAAATATGTTACTTTTCAAAAATTTCTAAATTCAATTCTCAAGAGAACATTTGGATAGTCTGTGAAAGCCATGTACACTGGGACCAAAAGAAGATTTAATATAGTCTCTTAAGTTGGTTTACATAAGATTGAAAGTAAAAGTGTAAGGGAAGAAAGGGAATAAAAACTCTTTTTTACCTTTTTTAGACCGGGAAAATTAGGTACCGGCTTGTACCGGTCTAGGATTGACATTTCTTATTACTTTGGACCTTTACGAAAGCTACTAATCATATTTCGTTGTCTGGTTTTGTCAAGTTTTGAAAAAAAACAAACATATTTTTTAATGTTCTTATTAATTTATACTTGTTCACTTTGTATGGGAGCTACATCTAAAAATAGAGCGATCTTAGTGACACTGTGCTAGAATGGCAGGCTTCTCATAAGACAAGCGTATACCAAAAATGGTCCAAATCGGAACAGTTTTAGGAGTACCCCATATGAACATTTTTTGTAGAAAAAAATGTACGAAAACCCAGCCCTTCTCTTTCTTAAGTTGCTCATCGATCTCCTGATCCAAAAAATATCGACAGAAATGAAATTGGAGCATCAAAAAACCTTTAAAACGATACCCCTTTTAATTTTTTTTTAAGTTATTACCCCCTTCCCCCTCCATAAGTGGGCCCCCTCACCAGCGATCGGAAAAATATTGCCAGAAATAAAATTGGATCACCCAAAAACCTATAAGATATACCCTATTTTAAGTTTTTGAGATTTTACCCCCTCCCCCTCCATAAGTCAACCCCCTCCTCACCGATCGAAAAAATATGGCCAGAAATGAAATCGGAGCAACCGAAAACCTATTACACGATACCCCATTTGATTTTTTCTTTAATTTTTCCCCTCCGTAAGACCGATCGAAAAAATTTGGCCAAAAAAGAAATCCCAAAGACAACGACGATATTAATTTCTGCTGGTCAGTTTTTCATTATGTCCCAGGGTGTAATGTGAAGTAGTACGACCGAATCGTCCCGTAAACGAAATGGGATACACACTCAAATCGACTAGCAACTTCCAAAGAAGCAATGTTAACAGATGATTGGCATATTAAGGGGTCGGTGGACAATTGCAGGAGATGTACGGGATCACAAGTAATAGAATGGTTGGCAGCTAAATAAATCCGGCATCGATTCGGACTTATATTAAAAAAACGATTACAGTTCCAAATCTGACGTCCAAAAACTGACGGGGGCTTACTTCGGTTTAGCATTTTCGAGAGGACGCCGGTTCGGTTTGCGTTTCGGATTTTCAGTATTAATTAGCGGTTCGGTAACAGATCAGATATATTGAAATAAGAAAAATCAATTATCGAAAATATCGCCACATGAAATAACACATCGGAATATCTCTTATCGTTTTATCAAATCATCTATATATCGATTTATCGATATTATATTAAGAACCCTGTGGCCGGGTGGCTCAGCGGCTAGTCTGCGCGACCGCTGTGCCAGAGGTCGTAGGTTCGATCTCGCCTCGGAACATCTTATGGAAAGTTTTTTCTTTGAATAAACTTTACAACCGGTCACTCCTCTCTGCTGTTGGCGCCAGCTTTGTAGTAATAGGCCACGCAAAAGCTTCTCAAACTGCCGCTCGGATCCGGCGTCAAGATGTAGCTACATTTCTCTTGTGCGAAAATTAGAAGCGCACAAGCCTAGAGATTGAGAGAGGTTCGGCTTTGGCCCTTTGGGGCTGTGTCAAGGAATTTTCCATTTTACATTAAGAACCCTAGTACAAACGAGTTTAAAATCCTGCTTAGTTCTATACTTCCAAATCTTGGAATAAAATACTAATATCAAATTTTAAGTAACGCTTTCAAATAAGCCCACTAGATCAGTAATGAGCACTGTAGTAGATCGCGTTCCATCATCATACGTCTTAAATCATGTCAATTAACTAAACCGAACCATTTTGTTTTGCGGTTATGGGTTAGGTCCATATTTTTCGAGAGAAGAAAGATTCCGTCTGCTGAAGCTAACAGAACGATTCGGTTCAGTACCAACAGAACCCTTTTAAGATAGAGAATTTAAGTAGCTTTTCTAAAATAATATTTTCAAATGTCATAAGCTTGTTAAAGCTACCTTAATGCTTCAACTTTGAGCTACCATTTTACAAAACATTTCGTTTTGACTTCAAACTTATGCAATATTCAAAAGACATAACACCAGATATATCATCTCATTTTGCTCTGAATACACATATTTCTCAAGACTCATCTCATTTATCAACATCTAAGCATTTTTTTTTTTGCCTTCATATTTCAATTTGAATGGCCATTCAATCCTAAATCGTAATGTCGCCATTGAAAGCGAAAGAAGAAAAAAAAGCGCTCTACAGAATATCAATGAGAGCTCATACCACAAATGACATTTAAAATTACAGTCTGACTTGGACTCAGACTGCAACTATTCGTACATATCCGTAATACAAACAGTCGGGTCATAAATACCAACTCTCTGAGCTGGATACGTAAGCGGGAGGGGGTCAGGTCTGGTCTGACTAAGACAACGTCACGAGCAATTAACTAAAGCGAAACTCCTTGACCACAACAAGAAGCCAAAATGCAAAAACACAATTTTGCAGAGCTGCCAAACTACCCGACAGTCCGGCGGCACCGACCGACTTGGTCAGGTTAATTTGCCAGCTTCGCAAGACGGTGGCCGCATACTTTTAGGGTTGCCAAAGCGAAATTAATTTTATGGCATGTTACTTATGGCACAGCCGCTTGCCGCTCACCGCCTGCCGCTTCGTTAGTTTCTGTGTTTGTCAACCTTTTGCATTGCGGAAGTCATTCAGCTGGGTTCCACACACGCCACCATATTTGGGCTCCGGCTCCCTCATGCACATGCAATTAGAATGCATAGACATTCTTCTCTATCAACAACAGCAAATTGCCCCAAGGTTCGTTGGTTCGGGAAAATTATGTAAAATCTGAAGCGGTTATTACATAAATGCCACAGACTGACTATTATAAACTAAGAAGCTTAGAAGAGGAAAATTCTGTGTGATGATATGAGACCAGCGCATAAATAACTACGACTTGGCCGGGGGAAGATGATTATGCAAATGATTGAGCAGGTAGGTAATGCGGTGGCTTTTCAAGCGGTTTACTAATGTTAAAAGAAATTCTTAAGAAAATTATCTTAAGATGAAAAAGTCCATTGATTCCAGTTATGAGTGCAAAGGTATTAAGAAAGAATTGGTCTAATGTAGGATCGTATAGATCAGCGGTGGGCCTGAAAGTTGATGCTAAAGATATTGAGTAAGAGTTCTTTTATGGTGTTTTAGTTTGGTTCTTGCCTAGGTTACTCTTCAAAGAGTTAAGAGATCATGATTCGAAAACGCTGTTCTTTCTAAAGAACTCACTTCCAACTAACATTGTTGCTAGGGAATATGTTCCTTTAATTCTAATTCTAATCTAATTTGTAGTTTCGATGCGCTGGGTGTTTGACAACATTGAGTTAAGGTCCGAAACCGAATCTCTAAGAACTTGTTCGAAACGTGTTTTAAGGATCCCTTAAACCGGATGCTTCAAACTAAAGACCACGCAAACCAAGCCCCCTGCCTGCATTTTTATTTAGAAATAATTTGGCTTCGATAAGAAAGGTTGAAATTTTAGATCATCCTTTTATTCATATTCTGAGCTCGGTACTTACCAGTAACCGGAAGTACTCTCAGGCCAACCTACCAGCAATGCATCTTAGTGCTTACTTTTTGCTGGACATGTCCTAGGGTGTAACCAATCGCCACATCTTCGTTTTACATGTTAGTACTGGAGTAAGTATCGAAAACTGTAAACTGTAACTTTAAACTCCGCTACCTTACCCAGGGGGATTCCGGACGGTACCCAACCGTGGGTACTTACTGCAATATGTAAGCAGTGCAGGTAGCTATCGCCACCTCCCGTACTGTAGTGTAGTGTTTCCCATAATTCTATCTTACCTATGTATCTCTTGTGTTTGCTGGCCAAAACGTGTGATCCTTTATAAGTTAAGTTATTCTTGTTCTAGTCCTGTTTTTGGCGTTTGAATAGAAATTGAAATATGTAAAAATCGGTAGAAAGTTTCCACTGGAAACCTTCTTCGATGTTTTTCTTGATTAGCTTTCAAGACTTGGTGATCCCACTCCATTTGTTTATTCTACATTTTTATAAGAATTTTCTGAGAGGGAAATCGAGAGGGAAATCGTCTTTTAGTCCCAGTAGAATATTAAATATATCTGGGAATTTAACTTAATAAGTTGACTCACTAAGTTTTTAATGAGCTTTGCATATTCACAAAGAAGGAGCTGTATGTTTTCCTAGCTTCGTTTAGTAATTCTCAGGAATAAAACATAAAACACAGTTCTAAGCAAAGTTTCTATTTTACAATCTTGAGAAAATGGTTTAAAGAGCCTGATCCTATGGGGCAGATTTGCCATCCAGATCATCGCAGAATTATTTTCATTTCCTAATATTGGGTACGTTTCGTAAGAAGTTGCAGGGCAGTCGCCTTTCCGTTCAAAATCTACCGAAATCAAGACCATTTGTTGACACAAGTAGAGTAATCCCGCATTTTCTTGAACTCTGAATAGCGGTATCATTTTATGAACTCAATTTTAAAACCCGCTGTTCGATCTTCACAAACGTTTAGGTGTTGCATTAGTAACATTTTGTGCTTAACTTGGAAACATTTTGGGGTCATTTTACAATCTTGTGGGCATCTATCAGAAACATTTTGGCAACGTTTTAACGCGGTTAACGATGGGTTCATTTGGCAATATTTTTGAAGAATTTGTGGAACACCTCGGGCTCAGCTTGGGAACATCGAGGTCTCATTTTGGGAACACAATGTGTTCAATTTTGGAACATTTTTGGGAACATTCTGGTTAAACTTTGTCCTTGATCAAAAGACTTTTATGATATTCAAACCAACAAGTTATAGCCGGCTAGAAATTATGTTATGTTTTCACATAACTTAAAACACGCTTATACAACACCACAAAGGAGGCTGGCAAATTGTACATGTGTTTTAAGAATCTCCCGGTTCTATCGTCAGATTAAAAGGCAGTGGTTTCCTCATGCCATGAAATCTATGAAATCTCAAGAAATTTTTTTTAACAAAAAATGATAATAAATTGGTGTATTACAGACAGAGATAGAATAGTAACAACGAAAATTCTTAGTGCAACTTTAAATCCTCAATTTTTTGATTTAGGAGTATATTTTATTTCACTTTGTCTGCTTTCTCCGTTGAAATACTTATCCTCGCCTATACAGTCCGGAATAAGAAAGAATTAGGCTTTTCTAAAAGAACAGAATTCCTTTTAAATCAGGAACGAATAAACATTTTTATACCCGTACTCGTAGAGGAAACATCTTGATCAGCATCAACAGCCGAGTCATGTCCGTCTGTCCGTCAGTCTGTATGAACACCTAGATCTCGGAGACTAGAAGAGCTAGAGCCACCAAATTTTGTATGTAGACTTCTATTGTCCATACACAGGTCAAGTTTATATCAGATTTTGGCCGCGCCCCCTCCCGCCACCACAATAAAAAATGTTGAATAACTCCAACAATTGTCAAGATATATTTTGCAGTGTAGTGTATGTGCCCAACATCTACAATCTGTGAATAAAGATCGGATAATAAATGTCGGATTTATAAAGGTTATAGAAAACGTTGCATACTTTTTGGCGCCACATGCACTTTTTGCTCACATAATGTTGAAATGGTCACATTTTAATGCTATGTTAAATAACATAGGGAAAGGCTATTAAACACTAATTGCCCTGAGTAACGGGTATATCAAAGTCGGGCAGGACCGACTTTAACTTACACTCTCGTTTTTATTTAATTCAATATGTTATTAGTACAATAAAAAAACCGAATTTAAATTACTATTTCCGTTTTCATATAAGATTTAAAAAAAAAAAGGTCCAAAAACAGCTTTACCCCTTAAAAGAGCAGGAACTGATGATATTGTTAACCTTATATTCAGCTTTATGATAGAAATCGATAAGAAAGCATTATTGCGCTAGATTTTGGCACATTAAGACTGCAAAACTTGATTTTTTTGAATATCCAACCCACTTTCCAACAATCGTTTATAATATTTCAAGATTCAAGATTCTGTATCAACGTTCTGTCGACGATTTTCTGACTGTCGTCGACCCACCCTTATACCCCTTACAATGTGTTCGACTGACGTATTGAAATGCCATGCAGAGAGCGACATAAGCCTCAAACGTTTTCGTCACGATCACCGTACAAAGAGCAATGCTGCGATGACGAAAATACAGTGACTGACCCCAGTCGTACTAGAGGGATGTTACAGAAAGCTTCTCCGATCAGTAGAAATTCAATTTTTGGTCACGCTCCTTCCCGCTCCCGCAAATTGAAAAAGTCATATCTCCCACAGTTTTTTAGAAGGTTTGTACCTTTTAGACATATTTAGTAATCAGCATTATTTATCGATCCGCCTAAGAAATGTTAAAGATCTGATGAACGATAGTCGGTGGTAGAACCGGCCGCAACGGTGAAGGGCAACACTTCACACGTCTTAACACACTTCGGGAGGTACAGAGTATGTTATGGTCAAACTTGACCGACATGAATCTTTAAAAGTTTTAAATTAAAACCAATCCATTTCACATTATTTCCTTGGAAATTAAGGTTTAATCCAAAGACTTGGATTGGACGCTTTTAAAACCCGGACTGAGAATGACTGATTATGACTGATTCGAACTTCTGAACTCAATCTTCTGCATATTTTTAATGGTGGGCCTAAGAATTTTGAACTTGAATCAAAAATTTTCATACTTCAAGTGCTATCGACAACATTTGTAATTGATTCAAGAGCTAACTTAAGTCATTTCCTGATAAATAAGCACCTAATAAGGCGCTAGCACATAATATATAATGGGCCACCCAAAACATAAACATCAATAGAAATTTGCATCGATCAACACTCAATAAATTAAATTTTCTCACTCCTCTAATTAAATAAATGCTTAATGTAGGCAAATTTTTTGTATAGAAAATGCTTGTGCAAAAAAGAAACAGTTTTATGTTAGCAGATCAGCATCATTATCTGTTTGGTGGAGACGGACGGGGACAGACTTTCGAAATGGCCAGCGTAGACAGTGTCTGTACCCATGTGGCCGTAGCCTCAGCCTCCAAAAACAAAAAAAAAAAATTAAAAATGAAACGCCACCAAAGGTGAACAACTTTCGCGCTCAGCTCATGAGAAATATGACAGAGTCGAAAACGAAACGAATAAAAATATTTACAAAAGCGTATAAAATTTTGAACCTGACCAAGCGAGATTCATTGGCGGCGGCTACATGAGACAACCGAAAAAAAGCAACCTGCTAATTTTGGTGCAACTCCAGCAGCGTTGAAGGGGATGCGGTTGACGCCCCTTTTTTGGCATAATTTGGTCAGAGATCTTTCGATTGATTTATCGTCGGGATGGTTCGATTCCCACTTAACTGAAAGCAGGTTCAACGGCTTTAACGATCGCTGTGTTCCACTTTTTGTTCGGGTGCAGTGAAACGTAGAGGCAAATGCATTGATCTAGAAATGAAATCGAATTGGAAATATTTGTGGCCCAGAACTGCCAACCGAGTTATGCAAGAAGCCTTCAATCACTGACCTACAAACAGTTAAATGCATTTTTTGTTCGCCATCATCAGGCCATGCAACTTGATGTCATGTCCATTATATCCATCTGTCATTGTCGTGCCCATATTGGGCACAACCATCTATTGAGGATGGGGCCTTTGTTAGTAATCATAATTTTCTGCTTCCTTATTTGTCGGGAAAGTGACGCGATACTCCCTCCTTTCGCTTTTGGGGCCTCCTGGGCAGCGCTAAAAACTTTTAATGGCTTCAATTAGCGACTCGTTTCGCCTGGTATTGGCTGCCAACGATGTGCGAGTTAAGCATTGATACTTAGGCTCCAGCACCAGCACCACTTGTAATTTTTCACAGCTGGTCAGTCGAGGTTACCGCATTCGATCTTATGCAATCTTTGTATGAACAAGAAACTTGTTGAGACGAAGATGTGTGTGGCGGTGGGCTAGGCGCCTAGGCGGAGGCTGAGGCTGAAACTGAGTTGGGGCTTCCTGCGATTGTCATGCGCAATTTGCTGGGCTGGAATTGGAAATTGGAATTTAGTGCGCAGGTGCACAGCAGCGCCATGAATGAATGAATTTGTTGGCCTCATGGAGCAGCAGTTGAGTGCACACACTTCATATGCGCGATGCAGAACCAGTTCAACTTGAGCGCTGGCAAACATTTAATTAGGCTATTTGTACACTGAGAAAAACAGTTCTAGAGTGACACATTTGGTTCAGCAATTTTTTTGCGGCTGTGGCTAATTATCACAGATACTTAATAATTTAGCGGCTGCCTTTTATTCCTTCTTTTGGGCGAGACTAGACAATGCAAGAGTGCAAATCCATAGCGGTCCTTAGCGCTGGCATGACATAAAGCCCGAGGACTTATCGCCCAAATTTAATACGGGCGATAAGTCCGTTTTCATTTCGGACTTAACGCCCGAATGGGGTGCTATGTCCGTTTTTCTTTCGGACTTTACGCCCAAATTTCATTTGGGCGAAGTCCGTTTGGGCGGTCACAACGCCCGAAAATTTTTTGGGGCGTTGTGACCGGGAGACATTCAGATATACAGTGGGTCGCAGCTTCAAAAACACTGGTCAAACAAATACTATATGGTATACACTTCAGATGTAAGTGATACTAAAAAGCGGGGTTTTTTTTATAGGCAATCGATTGAATTAAATTTATACATTTTTTTTGCTGTTGTTCTTGCTGCGGTTATTGTTGTATTCCAGACCAAAGTTTAACAAAACTTTTAAACATGAGCACTTGGTTCATAAGATTTTTGAAATCGGATTATTTGAAAGTAAAAATGAAATCGGAGATTTTTTAGGAGCTGATGTGGTTATGGTGTGAACTAGGATATTTGGGATCGTTTATTAAATAAAAAGTTAAGGGTTTCAAAGTCAAAAAATTCGAAATTCACTTTTTTTTACCGCCTTCATTCCAATTCTATTTCCACTGCAACTTTTCGGAAACTGAATGGATTCATATTCTCGAAACACAAAAACTATTTCGTTTTAAAAAGTAATGCTTATGGCCGGTGAAATATTAAATAATTAGCAAATTACGCCACTGTACAGTTGCTAAAGGTACATTAAGCTAATTTTTTTCTTAATTCTTTGATTAATTTGGAATTTGCTTATGTAATTTGACTTGCATTTAAGTCTTTAACTGAATAAAAAATTATTTTTTTGCTAAGGGTCTCAAGAATTTGCCAGTGTCAGAAAAAAAAAGTAAAACGTAAAAGTCAGTCTCTCATTTCCGAATGTTCCATTTACGGTCGTTTCGCTTGGTGCGCTCGTGCCGATTTCGTTTGGCCCGTGACTTGCCACAAGTAAAAAGTAAGCAATATCCTTCGGAATTGAGAACAGCAAAACCAAACCGAAGCGGAACTGTGATCGGTTTAGTTTTTAGAAAGGTTTGGAAATGAGAACATTCCCGTATTTCTTTTGGTCAGTGCACAATTTGATTTGGCTGTGCGACCCAGCATTTCAGTCTAATTTGGCGAACCTTTGGATTAGACTGCCAATCAAACAGAAAATCTGGAACAGTTGTTTTATTTATTGTAATTATTATTCTTTTAGACTGACGGTGGAGAAGCGAAGCGTGCTGGGATATATGCTAGAATACATATAAAAGTGAAAGTTTGTTCGTATTAAAGTAAGCTTGTTCCTTAAAGGCGTCAAGACCGCTGAACCTTGCATCAAGATATTTTCACATTATGTTCATTTCGATCAAGAAAGAGTCGTTTCGAAAGCGGTTAAAAACGGATAAAAAGTGGTTCAGAAATCAGAAGCTATATAAGCTAGAAACTCGAAATTTGGTATGTAAGTAGGTAATAGGTAGTTTATTTTAATGGTTCAGAGGTTATTTACTCAAAGATTTTAAAATTTGATGTGTACTATGAAGTTAGACATTTTCCCAGCTTCGAACCATCCGGATGAACCACTTTTAAAGTGGTTTAGGTCCATTTGATTTTATTAGTTTATTTATTAGTGGTCTGAAGGTTTTTAGTTATGCCGCGAATAGATTTTTTTAGAAACTATTTATTCCTTAATATAAATAAAAATGGAAATAAAAAGCAAAAAATAAATTTCAATAAAAATCCTTATTCAAAACTCCTTGTTCTTTAACTAGCTTTAAACCAACTTCATAAGAAGGGTTTAATAAGACAAAATATCATTAAATTTAAATAAAATAAAAAAAAGTTATCAAATTCGTATTTTTCCGAAAAGTAAGTTTTTATTATTAAATTTAAATAAAATAAAAATAAAGTTATCAAAGGTTCGTAATTTTCCGAAAAGTACGGTTTTTTTTTAAAATTTGCTTGACAGTTTTCTTGGAATTTTTTTGCCCACGTCCTTACGCACTTTAACCTGAATTTTATTATCCATTTTGCTGTTCGCTACAATAAAAACCTCAATGACAACAAGAACAACAAAATTCAATATAAAAAACCGTTTGTTCTTATCAGTTGTAGTTGTAGAGTAATTCAATTTCTAGCGAGGCGTTAAAAAAATGAATCTATCAGTTTTCAGCAATTCGGGCGTAATGTCCAAAAAATGTTTGGGCATTATGTCCGTTTTTATTTCGGTCATAAAGCCCGAATGATTTTGGGTCTTAAGTCCGTTTTCATTTCGGACTTAACGCCCGAATTAAATTTGGGCGATAAGTCCTCGGGCGTTATGTCATGCCACCGTCTGTAGCACTTTTAGAAGTCGTGGAACTAAGGATTCTGGGTATATCTAAAATAGTGCGAAAAAGAGGTCCCTACGAAGCTCGAAGTCGAACAAGAAAAACCAGAGCCCCTTTGATCCCTTATTAAGTTGGGATTCTTTGCCCTTCCACAAAACATTGCTTTAGGAAAATCTGTCTCGAGTTGAAAATTAACTCGGTTTTTAATAACTACACTTTAATAAAATTCGAAGCTATTGGTTGAATAAATTTATTAACAGTTCCAGTAACATAAGTAGCAGCCGAGCGAGGTTTTTATACTCTGTACCAAAGGTTTATAGAGTATAAAAGTTTGTGCTAGCCATGTCCTGTCTGTCCGTATGAACGCACAGATCTCAGAGAATGGTAAGAGATAGATGTTTGACATATATGGGACATACGCTTCTTATACTTGCAGGCAGATCAAGTTTATTTTCAATTTTTGCCACGCCCCCTCCCGCCCCCGCAAATTGGTAAAAACGTCATATCTCCCAAAGTTTTATAGATAGAAGGTTCGTTCCTTCTGGACATATTTAGTAATCAGGATTATTTATCGGAATGGTAAAGATCGGATGAACGGTTGTCGAGTTATAAGGAAAACAAACAATTATGGGCAGCACAGGTCGCAGCGGTGATGGGCAGCACTTCACAGGTACAGAGTATGTTATAGTCGGGCTTGACCGACTTTCTTTCTTGTTCTACTCATAGATTTGTCTTACCCAACCGACGACCCAGTATTGATGAATGATTACTTAAAGACATTTTAATAATTAACTTAAACAAAGCCCGAATACTAAATTAAAAAAATTAAGTCTCTAAACTTCCAAAAATGACAAAAAAGTCTAAGTTTGATTCAATTTACTTACATACCGGTTCTCTGAATTGGCGAAATTCAATATTTTCCGGAACCTAAACCTAGGTTAGGACAGCTTCGGCCTGCCATATTTGAGGGCTAATATTGTATGCTGTTAAACAGATCTGCAAAATTTGGTTGAAGTTGGTTGACTATATGTCATAGCTGTCGGAAAATGGGTCTTGGCGAAAAGCAACATAATTATATATTTGATAGTAACATGCTCATATGCACAATCTGACGACTATATCGAATATATTCTATCAGAAAGATCACTTGAAGAGAGCTTTTGCTCTTTCTCTGCTCTTTCTCCCAGCATAGCTGCGATGGAACGAACGAAAATTTGAGGATAGTGTGAGTACACGGGTATATCGAATATAAGAGATATGAGTTTTCCCAGTTGGTTGCATTGTGAACAAATATTTCTATTGACAACAGCTATCACGTATTAAAGTTCTGACGAAAAGTTTCTAGACATTCTGTATGTACCCAACCGACAATCGACCTTGAGAATGGATACGTTTTGACATTTTCTAGAAATTTTTTTTTACAAAACTATCTAGAACGTGACCGAATTTGGTCCGAAAAAGTATTACCTCTGTCGCTCAGTTGTGGTAGCAAAATTAAAGTTCTTTCTCGATAGCAAAGACGGATCGGAAACTGGATCTATTCCGTTTGAAACCCGCATCTCTAAGGAAAAGAAAGAAGAAAACGTAGGTAATTCTCGTAGGTCCGAATACATACGAGAAAATGTCGGGTGGGTAAGCTACGCCTAGATTTAGGTAGTTTTGGCTAGTTACATCCGTTACTAGAAAAGTAAAAAGGGTATACTAAAGTCGTGCTAGTGTATGTCATAGGCAGAAGGGAGCATCTCCGACCCCATAAAGCAAATATATTTTTGATCAGCATCAACAGACGAGTCGATATAGCCATGTCCGACTGTCTGTCTGTCTGACCGTCTATCTGTATGAACACCTAGATCCAAATTTTGAATGTAGACTCCCATTGTCCCTGCGCAGATCAAGTTTATTTCAAATTTTGGCCACGCCCCCTCCCGCCCACAAATAAACATTTTGAATAACTCCAACAATTTTGAAGATATCAAGCTCATATTTTGCAGTGTAATGTATGTGCCCAATATCTACAATCTCTGAAAGTTTCAAAAAGATCGGATAAAAAATGACAGAGTTATAAAAGTTATAAAGAACGTTACATACTTTTTGGCGCCGCATGCGCTATTTGCGTACATAATGTTGAAATGTTCTCATTAATGTTAATGCTCTGTTAACTAACATAAAGGAAGGCTATACAACATTCATTTCCCTGAGTAACGGGTATATCGAAGTCGGGCAGGGCCGACTTTACCTTACGCTTTCGTGTTGTTATATGTTGACGTTTCTAAAGAATGACGATCCGTCCCGAAAACTATTAAAAAAAAATTAATTTTATATGAAAATCAATTCAAATCACAGTTGTTATTCTAAGAAAGAAGGAAAAAAGGAAGATTATATTGCGAGATCTTGAGAAAAAACGGGCCACCTATCCTAAATTATGTCCCACCATAAAAATCTGCTGATCAAATGACATGTATATATAACTTTTTTAACTTTTTCATTATATGTCCCAAAGCGGGATCGAACCCACGACTTTTTGCACAGCGGGCGTACACACTAGCCGCTTTATGTCAAATGACATTAAAGACGCTAAAAACGGGATCTGGAAGAATGAATTAGAAAGGAAACAACTGGCTGCGTCATTATCTGTTATTCTGCTTCCTATTCTCTAAAGTTTTATTTGAGTTTATTTATTTTATTTATTATTTAGCACTATTTACTTATCTAAGTATTTGGTATTTCCTTTTTAAATTGGATAAACTGAAAGTTGAATTTAAGAAAAGTACTTTGAGCACCAAGCTTTGATTATAAAACTAATTGTACAAAGGTAGGTTTAAAGTGCTTATTATACCCTTATCTAAAGACCAGGATTATCTGTTACTCTGGCTACAATTCCCACGAATTTTCCAACACATATTTCTCTAACAAATAAAACAAATCCAATCTGCGGCTTTAAACTAGGTGGAATTTATACAATCATTTTCTCAGACCTACTTTCATGCCACACAAAGATGACAACGGTCACTCACCTTTGGGCATGCCACATGGTGCCTGGGTGCGCGAATTATCCAAAAAATCCAAATCAAATTTGCGCGCAGGTGGATATGTGAGAGCCACGTGTGCCTCAGTGCCCAACTCCAGGCAGCAGCTCCAGCAGACGAGGGCCACCAAGAGATGGGCGTGGTAAGCCCGTTGTCTCTTATTTATAGACATGTTGTCGGGGCCAAATAATTTATTTCTTTACAATTTCTATTGTTAGCAAGTTTCTTTTGCATTAGCTACGATTTGGGGATTTTTGTTTGGTAATGTTGAACACAACAAATTAGTGACACATCTCGAAACTGCAAAAAAGAGAAAAAGAAGAATTAATATCGAAATAATCATATTTGTTGCATAAGTAGAAAAAGTTTTGCAAGCCGAAAAAACACAATGACTAGGAAATTTCCCAGCTTCAAACATTTATAGTTCATGCAGAAAGATTCATATAGTATTTGTACATTTGGTGACAGCCTCCACAATCCCTCAAAGCGGCGTGTGAACCGCAGTTCAATGCTCGAACTTGAAGTACGCCTTCAGGTGAAATCGAAGGTAAACTAATCGCAGCCACTGACAGCTGCCAAAGCAAATGAGATACTTAAGCTATACAGAAATGTCATAAATAATCTACCTGCCCCAGCTTTGGGGCGGCGCAATTGTGTTTTGATATTGGGGAAAATGGTGCCACAGTTTTGACAACCAAATTGCATGGTGGCATGTGGCATGAAAGCGCCCCAAGATAAATGGACGCCAATTGGTGTTAGTTGGTTAGTTGGCGAACAACAAAAATAAAGAAAAACAAACACAAAAACAACAAAATGATTGGCAAAAAATGTCTACAATTCCACAGAATGGGAACAGCAGCGAGTAGACCATTTGGATGTGCCAGTTTTCCAGCGATAATTAAGATTTTGAGCCGGCCAAGTCATTGTCCAATGCCAAACAAAACTATTTTTATAAGCAGCCCCCCCACCCGTCGCCCCTCCCCCAAACCACAAAACACGACTTCCGACCAGCTGTCTGGCATTGAGAGTCACCTGGCTTGACATTGGAGCTTTGGAGACTTAAGCAAAAATCAAAAACTTAATTAAGTAAACAAACCCAAGTGGAGTATATAGAGCAGAGCGGAGAGCTACTGCCTCATCAGCACAAGTGGGTTAGAATAAATTGGCAATGCCCTATTGGGCTTTGCTGTGGGGCTAATGGGCATTGGAGTCAACGCTTGGCCCGCATCGAATTTGTTTGCTGTTTGACAAAGTTTCCGCTTGTGTAATTTAATATGCCCACATTATGGTTATTTTTAAGTGTGTTTTACGTTTACTTCAGCAGAGCTTAGGCAACGACTTGTGCCGCGACACACAGCTGAAAAACTGTAATTGACTCTTAGCTAATTGTAAGTATCGGTATACGCCCAGGGGGGTGGAATTTATGAGATATTTATAATTATATTTTAGTTTGAAGTACAAATTGGGCTTTAAATTGAATACGGATAGATTCACTCCCAACAAAATAAAGCCAAGAGGTCCTCAAAACGTTGCAAATCCTGTCGGATATTGAAGAGTTATCCAGACGAAAACACCATACCTTATGGATTAGGTGTAACTTACACCCATGAAACGGAAAAGCCCGTTTAAAGAAAGTAAAAAGTACAGTAAAATTGATATATGTGCAAATTGTTTTTTTTTTGCTATTTTTGATGAATCAATAACAGCCAGTAATGCTTCTTATAGAAAATTGATATTTGTGCAAATTGAGCTATTTGTCTTTAGAGGTAAGCACCGTCCACAATAATTGCCAAAATATTAAAAAAGGTGTGTAAGCAATAATACAAATATATCAGGCCAGGGTATTTGAGGTGACAAACTTTTATATCGCTTAAAAATACCCCGTGGAAAAGAACTCTTTCAACAGAACATAAGAACTCAAACCATACATGAAGCTGGTATAAAACTTGGCGTAATCGCAGGCTTAACAATCCGCCATCATAACATAATAACCAACTTTTTGTAAAGTCCGATAAAATATAGCGATAATAATCGCAAGGCTGTAAGAGGCACATAAGGACACGACCCGCTAATGATTTTATGGGCTAAGCTTAAATAAAGGCTGAGCTAAGTCTACCAATATGTCGATAGCACATACAGCAAATTTTCCAAAGGAGTTGCATCTTTAATATCAGTTCAAGGTACACAAACCGCGCCTCAAGCAAGAGTTCAGGTATTTGGACGAAGAATTCAAAGCTGTCATTATTAATGAGGAAAAAAGTTGACCCTAGACGAATCAGATGGACATCATGAATATTGGAGAGAAGGCAGACTTACTATAAACTCAACTTTGTTAGTGGTTTTCTTATGGTATTAGCTACCTTCAGTGCTAAAGGCAAGTCGCCAATTTGTTTTGTGCCAAGGCCGTATAAATGCCCAAATGTATGTCGAGTTGCTGGAAAGTGAGCTTATCACAAACGTAGAAGAGTTCCATGGTTACAATAGGATTTTTCGGCAAGATAATGCTTCCATTCACATTGCCAGGCATACCAAGACACATTTCACCTCCCACAATACTCCGTTGTTAGAGTGGCCAGCATTAAATCCGGATCTAAGTCCAATTGAGGATCTGTGGGGCCTCATTTCTGCCAGAATATTCGGCGCTGCAAAGCAGTACTACACTCAAAAGAATTGGTATCAATTTGTCTCAAATTGAAACTAAGCCCGGATTGGTTTTTTTTTGGTATCAATATAATTCTAAGGAGTAGCAAATTGATCTTTTGGTTATTTATTTGGTACTTAAAATATTTTTTTAAGCGCAAAAGAATAAATTTGAAACAGACGCATTTTTATGATTATGAAGCATTTTATGATATGAGTTCGAAAAGTCTTACTTGTACATGCAAAAAAGCCCGCCAAACTGGCAGTTCAGTAAGCACTTGACGAATGACATTTGGTGTTTTAATTCAAGTGCAAACACATCGGTAATTCGCTAAAAGTAAAAGCTATGTTCAACAATCCCCCAGACGACGTGTAGAAACTAAACTTATGTGTTTCAATATGGAGCACAAGCTCTTTATTTAACGGAAGAGTAAAAATTTATACTAAACATCGTTCCTTGCTCACATTTGTAAATAACAAATATAACTTTTTAGAGAGGACGTATTCTATGCTGTTTCTGCGCCATCCAAAATAAAAGAATCAAAGTCAGCTGCAGAAGAGGAGTGGTTCGCTTACGCTGCGGTGTCAGAACCTTTACTAAAATAAATTCTTAAGCTGGGATAAACGGCGAACTGTTATCTCAATTAACTCAGCATGAGGCACATCCTTACAGTAACTTCTGTTTGAATAACATCCGTGTTGTAATATGATGAAACGATGGTTTCCATAGTCATAAAATACATTTTGGAAGATTGCAAAATAAAAGTAATCAGTTTCTAAATGTCTATTTTAATTTAACTGAATTGGTACTTTAAACTTAGTAAGAAAAAATATTAAATTGGAAAAAACTAGTATCAAAATGAAACCAAAAGATTGTCAACTGAAATATCAAAATGTTTACACAAGTTTACAATTTTTACTACATTTACACTTTTTTGCTATATTCGCGCTTTTAGAATTTTTGGCCCAAAAACTAAAGAAACTTACGACATTTTTACCTTATCTTTACCGCCAAAATGTCTTCAAATTAGAAAATTTCAACGTAAATATAGTAAAACAGGATAGTTGATACTAAAAAGTTATTTTAATGTGATTTTTCTTAGTTTATAGACGGCTTAGAGCAAAATTTTATGAAAAAAGTCGAAAATTTCAATGGATTTTGGGCCACAACTTCTAAAAGCGCGTTATCTAAAAAGTGTAAATGTAGTAAAATTGGTAAAACAATGGTCTATAAGCCAATAACTTTCGCGATTTTTTTCGATTGGCAGATAAATTTAGGGAAATTGTTTAACTTTCCGAAAAAATGGAATTTCTCAGAAAAGTTCATATTTTTCATTTGTTAAACAAAAAATTTGTATCTTAAGAACCAGAACCAAACTTAGGTTTTGGTTTTTCGTGATCAATACTCAATTCAGTCTACGTAAAAACAAATTTGGTTTGAATAAGTTAATTTAAGTGGCTACAGGAGCTAAAAATGTGAACAAACCTCTTCCAACACACGTTTATGAAAATTTTTCTTAAGGGGATATAGCTGCTTGGAAAATTTTTTTTTTGAGAATATCGTCCTAAAAAGAGTTTTTGAAATTCGAAATACTTTAGAAGATATAGCCCTTTTAATGATCCAAAGTGACCCGATTTGCCTAGCAACTGCAAACTTTAAACGCGTTTATCTCGAAACCACGTTTTTCGAGCTGGCGGCACTGATAGAGCACGTAGTTCTGAACCGATTTTAATGAAACAAAGTGCAACCGACGCAGAACTGTTACCATTATGGCCCCTTTTTCAATTATAGTTTTAGAAATTTTTTTACTATTTTTTTCTTTACTACTTACATTACTAAAATTGCCCAAAATCGATTTTTCATTTTTTAATGTCCGCCATTTTGTAAAAAAATCGAAAAAATTATGATTGAAATAGGAGCCCGAGTTACATCTGTACTGAATCTAACTCCGTTTACTTTTTCCATTTCAGATGATCCGAAGTGGAGTTATCCGTGTGATTGGACCTGGATCTGGACACTGGACGGACCAGTGTACCGGTGGACCCCATTTTTTTTTTTTTAATTTTAAAATGTTCTCAAAAACGGAACATATCAACTCACATCAAGATTTTGCGTTCTCAAGTTCTTGAAGTGAGAAATTGTTCTTAAAGTGAGAAAATCCGGTCATGATTAGTTTTTGTGACCGAATGTGCTCATTTTGAGTCCAATGTTCACGGTTTTTTCCCTCTGTGCATTGTAATATAAGCACTAAGCGCTTTCATAAATACTCATAAGGTTATTTTGCAAATTTCGCGATTTTTGGACCTTAGAATCCTTCGCGGGCAAGCGTTGCCCAAAGTTTTATGGCAATCAGATGAACGGTAAAGTTTTTGAAATTTCCGGCCCATTTCTTCAATTTAGATACATTCGCGGACAAGCGTACAGCCATTCCCCAAAGTTTGACTGCAATCGGATGAACGGTATAATTTTGCGAATTTCGCGATTTCTGGACCTTAGAAACCTTCGCGGCCAAGCGTCTAACTATTGACCAAAATTTCATCGCAATCGGATGAATGGTATAGTTTTTGAGTTATCGCGGTTTTTTGACTATTTCCCGCCCATTTCTTGAAATTGGAATCCTCAAAAGTTTTCTAACAAACGAAAATTTTGCAAATTTCGCGGTTTCTTCTACTTGGAAACCTTCCTGGGCAAGCGTCGATCAATTTCCTAAAGTTTTAGCGAGAACTTAAATTTTGCAATTTTCGCGGTTTTGGGACCGTTTTCCGCAAAATTTTTTTAACTTAGAAACCTTTCCGGGCAAGCGTTCAACCATTCCCACATTTTCGTGGCAATCGGATGAACGGTATAATTTTGCAAATTTTACGGTTTTTGGACCATTTCACAGACATGATACATAGCCTATGACACTTTCCTGATCGACATGAACTTACTATAAAAAATTCGTGAAGATCGGTTCAGCGGTTTAGACGCCCATAAGGGACAAACATACAAACATACAAACATACAAATATACAAACATACAAACATACTTTGACTTTTAAATAGATGTATAGATGTGGGGTCGGAGATGCGTCTTTCTGGCTGTTACATACTTTTGCACCATCTTAATATACTCTGTGTACCTCTGGTACAGAGTATAAAAAAAACCAAAATATTGGCTATTAACGCATAATGCACTCCTAGTGTAAATGTTTAGTCAACAAATGTATCTTGTCAACATACCTTATATCACGTTTGAACAGTGGATGACCAAAAAAGAAATGCGCAAGTGATCCGCGTTATAATCAGGGCTGCTAATCGGTTCGGAGTCGAAGCGCCCCGAAATCGGAGACTCCAAGATGGAATGATTTTTTAAAAAGGTAAAATTTGATATATCAAAGATAAGCACTCTTTGTGAGAAGTTGCGAGCTTTCACAGCTTTAAAACTACTTCGATTGGAAAAATTTAAAAAGCCAGTGCTCAACTTTGGAATTAGACTTTCAAAATGTGCATTAAATTTGTATTAAAAGCTCTGTTGATACAAAAGGTTTACATTTGAAATCATCGAAGTGGGATTCGGTTGAAAATTTGAGTATGTGGGTGCATCCAATTTTCAAATATCTGTAAAACAACAAGAAGCGCAACACCTTTGCATCGATTTCTACTCACTCAGTACACTTGTCGTACAAAAGCTCTAAAGTCATCTGCAAAATACACTAATAACTACCTTATTAAAGTGTTAAGAAAAACGTTTTTACATTTTAAATGTATTCCCAATTCTGACATCTGTTTTTTTGGACCCAAGAAACTAGTTATTTTCGACCTTAGAATAAAAACCACTTGCAAAGAACCATATTGCATAATTTAATAATCGTCAAAAGGATTTAATGAATGAAAGCTTAATGATTAATTACCATGTTCATCTTTTCATGAAGACGAAATGAAGTGTTTTGCTTAGGAGTTAGAAAACGAAATGTTTACGGAAGTCGCAGATTATGTCAAAATTCTAATGTATTATAGTTTTGGGAAAACCATAGTTGTAATGAACATAAAAATGTCGAATTTGTTATATAAGCTTTTCTATCATATAGACTCTAAACTTCTATGAATAAAATGCTTAATTTTCTTTGAATTTACACACATTTTCCAAGGAATTATTCCTGAAATCCGGTTCGAGCCTAAATCTGGGTTCAGCGACCTTCTGAATCCGCTTCGTGAACACAAAAAGTTTCGCCGGTTCCAATCCCGGAGTGAAGTCCTCCTGATGTTAAGGAGGCTATACATTACATTTACATTTAAGGGTACGATAAAATATCGATAAGACTATTTCGCTACTTATGTCCAGATCAACTCTATATAGTTCTACTCCTCAGCATTGATAAAATCAATGACTTAGCTTATATATACAGGCCGATTCACAGATTCGCAAAGTTTGCCGGTAAAGTTTGATCGGGAATATTTTTTTTTTCCATTCTTGAAGCATATTTCCATATTTTTATTTAATAATATTGGTTCCCAAAAAAATACACCAAATTTCTAAGCTCACCAATTCAAAAAGTCAAAATTAAATCGATTAAAACAAAGCCTGAGAAGAAAAAACCCACGTGCTATCCTTTAAAATATAAAATGTTTCGAAATTGCAAACATTTTCCCTTCAAAAAAAAACCAATGTAACAAAAGAACATTCAAAAGTTTCTTTGACCTTTTAAAGCCTCATCTCCAAGAATCTACAAAGTCTTTCTCTTCGTTCCCCACAATGAGTTGGCCAAAAAATGCTCATTCAGTACACAAAAACCAGCAGCACCTACCGCCAGTGTTGAACCTCAGAGGCAATTATTTTAATTGAATTTGCATTTCTACTAATTAGAACTGCGAGATCATCCGTAATTAACACAGAAAATCCAAATTAAAATGCAATTCACACGCAATTAAATTACAATTTTCTAGGCAAAAGACCGCGTCCAAACACTGTCAGCCCCAGTTCTTTGGGAAAAAAAACACTTGTCCGGCCCTGTCTCTTTGGGTATATCGATTATGGGCAAGCTGCGGACATAAACATTTGGCCACGCTGCTCATGTTGATTCGATTCACAGCGCCGAACAGCAGCCGCCGCAGCAGCAGCCGCCATATACAAAAATGCAGTCCAACTGGTTACGAAATATTTCGAAAAGCTCATTCATGTTGAGCTTGAGATACTCGTACAATTTTCAAAATAAAACGAAAGAGAAGAAATGGAAACCGGTTGGTGGCCCAAAACAAAATAGTCAAGTATTAATGGTTTTACGATACACCCAGCGATGCTATCTTGGACTCGGGCGGCAAGTGTAGAGCTGGCCGCTCCTACAATAAAAAAAATACAAAAACAAAAACCAAAACAAACTCTTGACCAAAACGCTGCTCCATTTAAAAGCAGAAACGGGGCAAAATTGGAAAATAGCAGGGCACCGAACAAATTAAATTAAAGAGTAGAAAATGGATAAGTAAAAAGGAGACCAAATTGATTGATTTTAAATGCGATCGCTGCAAGTTTTTAACCAGAAATTGTATAATGATTGAGGGAATTTTTTTTTGTGTGGTGAAAGGGATAGGTATGAAAGGAAGTGGATTTTGGTTTAACAAGAAATTCTAACCAAATTGGCCACACTTTTGTTTAGAAAATAAGAAAAATTGTTTACCTGTTCCAGCAAAAAAAATTCAAAAAGACTTGTTCTAATTACGAAATGTAAGTTACAAGTGATTTTTCTTACTGAACTAAAAAAACCTTATAAGTTACTTTCAAAACAAGTTCGTCTGAAAGTAAAATCTTACATACCCAGCGGCTCAGAGCTGAATGAGGTTGGTCCACAACATGCATTACAGTAGGCGCCCACGTAATGGCAAATTCTCGCTACTTTTTGTATACACACTTGTAAATAGAAATTCTATATAACAAAACTTCGAGTAGTTTTTGTGCATATAGCTGTTGTGTTATACTTGTGACATTAAGGGCAGTGTTGACAGTTTGTCACCTTTATGAACTTTTTGTTTATTATTTTGGCAATTTTAGCAACTTTTTGACTTAAAATTGTGGTAACACTCAACACGGTACAATAACCAGAGAACTCAAAATTTAAGGTCCAAGAGTTCCTAAAATAGCAAAAAAAACAACACACAAAAAGGTGACAAATTGGCATCACTAATTAAGGGCCAAGCACTTGACCGCGTTTGGTTGGATGGTCTTATATTCAAGATAAGGACAATGCTTCTCCCAAATACTCACAAAGTATTAGAAAGTTACGTCAGTAACAGAGTATTTACAGTTCGTCAAAATGAGTACACAACGGAAGAGTTCACTATAGGAGCCGGAGTGCCGCAGGGTAGCGTACTCGGTCCTCTCCTATATGTAATGTACACTGCCGACATACCAACAGTCCCTCGACTTACAATAAGTACTTTTGCGGATGATACGGCAATATTAAGCAGATCACGATGTCCAATTACCGCAACAAGTCTCCTGGCAAGCCTAGCTAATGTGGAAGATTGGCTGGCCAACTGGCGCATAAAAATCAATGAGCAAAAGTGTAAACATGTGACGTTCACACTCAACAGAAGCTCCTGTCCCCAGCTATCCTTAAATGCAACCCAGATCCCGCAATCAAACGATGTTGTATACCTAGGTGTGCACCTCGATAGAAGGCTCACATGGCGCAAACACATAGAGTCGAAAAAGCTTCAAATCAAGCTAAAGGCCAACAGCCTTCCATGGCTAATCAACTCCCGTTCCCCTCTTAAACTGGAATATAAAGTCCTACTGTACAAAAGCATCATAAAGCCTGTCTGGACATGTGGCTCGCAGTTATGGGGAAATGCCTGTGCGAGCAGTGTGGACATCCTCCAAAGATCACAATCAAGAATTCTCAGAACCATCACTGGAGCGCCATGGTACATTCGCAATGAGTGTATCCACAACGACCTCAGCATCCCATTGGTCGAAACTGAAATAGAGCAACTTAAACAAAAATATTCTGAGAAGCTTCTTACCCACCCAAATCAACTTGCAAAATCTGTTTCCATGCTAGCAACGCATTCTCGTCTCAGGAGAAATGACCTACCAACCCAGCGACTGACTTGAAGGGCCGCAGAACACACACTATCTCCAACTGGGGATGGTTTATAAAATAGTTTCCAGATTAAGATC
Source organism: Lordiphosa collinella (assembly GCA_018904265.1). Taxonomy (NCBI): domain Eukaryota; kingdom Metazoa; phylum Arthropoda; class Insecta; order Diptera; family Drosophilidae; genus Lordiphosa; species Lordiphosa collinella. Next base: position 47,970 of record JAEIFV010000662.1, read on the forward strand.
TGAAAATTATTGTTAGTCTCATTAAGAGAAGATCCAATAAATAGAAAAAAAAGTTAAAAAAAGTTAAAAAAAAAACTTTTGATATTGCGTTCCCAATGACCCTGAACTATTAAAGACAAAGTTAATATTGTTGTCGCAATGAGTTGTAAGCACACTCAAGATAAAATACTAGATTGTCGATGTGTACTCAGAAAAACGGGAATGACTTCGTCAAGCGGTGACCAAATTCATTGGGACAACATTTTTTCAACGGAGAATTAAATGGACTTTTATAATAAAACTTTAACAAAAATCGCGTAGAATAAATTAGTGAAATCAGTGGGGGCCAAAGTAGAAATTTCGAAAAAAGAGAAATGCCAAATCTATAACCCGCATTTCTTAGCCATCAAGCAAAATCTGTCAAACCGTTGATTATCATACTTTTGGGTTGTTCTCGACGCTATAGGAATTCCCAAGGCTACATCTAAACAATCAGAAAAAATGCAAAAAGCGGTTCTTGGGCCAAAACTTCAGATTTTGGGGGTGCTAGGAAGAAACCGAATTTGAGGAAATGCTATGCTTGACCTGCCCGTGAAAAGTATTTTCAGATTTTTTTTTGTAACACCGTGTTATTTTTAAGCTTAACGACAAAGTTTTTTCTTAAAATTTAATAGCATAATAAAAAACTAAACAACCATCATCATAAAATCGGGCTACATCTTTTAAATTTTACTGTCTTTACTTGGGCTGAACTTTACCCTAACATAGATTTTTTTGTTTTCAAGTCACTAAACACAAACTATTCCTTAATTAAGCGATAATTTGTATGCACCTGACCCCGGTACGGCCATATAAATAATTATAGATTTTTATTAGTTAATAAAAATAATTTAACTTTGTTTAGCGCCCAGCGCCCCTTTTTGCACACAAACTTTCTAATCACGCCTTATTGATGAGCCGCTCCGTGGCTAACATGACGTATACGTTATAAGCATTTGACCAGCGGCTATTAACGGTGCGCCGACTACTTGTGAGTCGCTGCCGTTGCTGCTGCTGCCGCTGCTGTTGCTGGGAGCTGCGAAAGTCAACGTGGTTATGTGAGTGTTAGATGCTGATTGGTGTCTGTTGCGTATTTTGATTTCTATTTGTGCGCGAAATTTCTCAACAGTTAATGTCACGCACAAATATCGAACTACTCACGACAATTGTTGATTGACAAACAGGCCGGCCAAGTGGGCTCATTATAATTACACTCCGACATAAATGGGACAACTTGCAAAAAGCCAAACCAGTTGGTGTTGGTGTTGGTCCAACTGATTAACCGGCTGCCAAAAGTTGCGACGTCTTCGAGTGTGTTAATGCTGGTTAATCAATTTAATTAGTAAAATAAACACACACACACACACGCCAGAGGAGACACATGTCAATGGCTACAAGTGAAAGTTTGTTGAGTTTTCCATTGATATGTTTTCTATTTCACTTTTGGAATGCCACAAAAACCAAATAAACATACAAAATTATCAAACAATTTTTAGTAGAATATGAAATTAGCAGCATAAACTGAGCTGGCTGAACTGGTGCAGCCAGTTTTTTTTCGGATACAACTTTCACAAGAATACAATACAAGTTTTCTTCCAAAGCCAAAGCCAAAGCCGAGGTCAGGGTTCAAATTGCACCCAAATAATTTACTACACTTGATCTTCAGGCAGTAAACTTGTTAAAGGCATCTAATGTTTTGCTAAGCGTAAACATGGCCTAAGAGATCATATTTCATAGACATATCAACAACAACAGCAACAACAATATCAAAATGATGGCCGTCTTGGCTGAGCGGTTTGTGGACTTAGACTGTTTGTAGTAGCTCAATTTGAACTCAAGTTCATTTTGTAATGTGCTTCTCAAACGTTAATACTTGAGTATTTATAAACATTCAATCATTTAAAAAATATTTCCCCTTCATTTAAGTGACGGAGCAACTCATCTTTAGAAACGTTTACTTTGTAAGTCTCTGGACATACACTTAAGGTATGTTGTTAATGACTCGTGAAAACCAGTTCCAGGCAGTTACATAGAACACTCTTTCGATAATTTTTATAGATTGTATTTTAATCGTGGAGAGCGGTTCAGAAAAAACTACAAGTATCCCCCAGAAATTGCTCACAAAATGCTTTTTTTAACTGTTTAAGCAATTGGCTCCAAAACAAAAAATTAATGCGAACCATGTGCCTGGGCTTAAGGTCACCTAGTCTTACGCATTTGATTGATTTTGCCATTTGGCGTGTGATTATGGCAATTTACATGAATTGCTTACAAATTGATGGCATTGAAAACAAAAGACTTAGGCAACGAACTTGATTCCAAATTCCGCAGTAAAATGTTTTTTTTGGGTAAACAAAAACATTAAAATAATATTATTTGTATTTTGAAAAACAATTATCAATAATTTTGGCACTTGACTTGAACTGAAAGCCAACTGCATAAATTACAAATGGATGCCGAATGATTTTTAAAGAGTCAAGATGCGCGCCAAGGTTCCAGCAGTCAACGAGACTGTATTTCTAACCAGTTTGTTTAGTCAAATGGCTCCCCTTGCCTTGCCTTTGCCACACACCATTAGATTCTGATTCTGGTTTTGTGTACGCCATCGCGCATTCTCACTTTTGTTGTTGTTGTTGTTGTTTTTTTTTGAGGCTCTGCGGTTTATTGGAATTTTTCGTATTGTCTGTGTATAAGTATGTTAATAAAACTTTATATAAGCGGCTGTTAATAAATTTAATAATTAGCATATGGAAGCATAGTTCTTCAGTGTGGGTTGCCCACTTGCTTAGAGTGGAGATGCCATCCGGTTTTTGGTCGCAGCTGCTGCTGCTGCCAAAGCCAATGCTGTTCGGTTGCATTCCAAGCTCTATGACTAACTCTGAAGACAAGCGACGTTGAGTTATTACCCTCAAGGTCATTTCAGTCTAGGCATGACTTGCCGATTGCTCGTTTTTCTTTTGGTGTAGGGGGAGTAGTGAAATAGAAATCAATTTAAGAATGGCTCTAAAATTCTAAGTGTCTATGGATACGATCACAGCCAACCCATTAACACTTTGTTAAGCCGCTATAAATAACAAAAACAAAAAAAAAAAAAACACCACACAACTGAGACAAAAAGAGAATTAATTAAGACAAGCGAGAGCTAAGCGATAAACAGAGATTCGGCGCTGATAAAGAAATACAGAAAAGAGTTTTCTTTTTATTTCTGGGAAGTAAAAGTCTAAGATCATGAATAAAACAAAAAAAAACAATAAAATTATACAAAAATAAAATAATCGAAAAATTCCAAAGTTATAGAAAATTATAAAAACCAACAAACCACCAAAATTTTCTGAACTACCAAAATCGAAATGGCTAAAGCTAAGTTCACATGGGCAAACTAATTTGTCAAAATTGACGAAAATTTGTCAAAATTAGTTTGACGTGTGTGTGAACGCCAAATCAGTTTGCAGCCAAACGATTGTGTCAAACGGTTTGCCGAGTTTGCCAATTCACGTTTTCGACAAATTTGCATGCTGTCTGCTCACAATGTGAACGCTCTCTCCCAAACTGTTATCGTATTTGCCGAGTTTGTTCTTTCAAGGCAAATGGAAGAACAAACTATGGCAAACTTGTGATGCTTGTCTGCAATGACGTTTGTAAATCTATTTTAATACTTAATTTGGATACGATTTGCATAATTGTGTTAAAATGAGTCTATTAACATTGTTTTATTGTAAAATCTTCAAGGCTGCATTGTTAAATAACCCAAAAGATTCAGACGACTTGCTGCAGGGATAGAGTTGCGCATTGGCGTGTCCTTTTTGGAAATGATTGGCGCAAATAAAAATATATTAATTAGTTTTACGCTGCATCCTTTGGTTTCCCTTCGCTTTACCAATGGACTCACCCATTCTCTACTTTATATTTTACGGTTTTTTTTTGCTGAGAAGTTAGGGCATGCAACGATGCAGCGCCAAGGCAAATAATTAACAAATTCTTTTCCTTATAGCTTTGCCCATGTCTGTTTTGGCAATGATATTAAGCGATAGAGATTTCGATTAGCCAGATATTTTATATCAGTCTAAGTCAATTATTTGACAGCTGCTATAGACAAACCAATTGGTTTGTGGGGAAACACAAAATTTTCGCAAACGAAGTTTGCGAGTGTGAACATTAAGCCAAACTCAAAGCAAACTTTCGAAGTTCCGACAAATTTATTTGCAAACTAATTTGGCGTGAGTATGAAAACTTAGACAAATTCGGACACAAATCCGACAAACTCAGCCATGACAGTTTGTGTAAATTAATTTGCCCGTGTGAACTTAGCTTAAGCTAACTTCGGCTGTGCCGAAGTTTTAATACCCTTGCAAATGCTCGTTTTGATATATTGATTCCGACCAAATATTTCAAAATCTGTTTGAAAGCATATATTATTAATGATGTACAAGTTAAACATTGAAACATGTAAAAAAACGTTTTTTTTTACTTTGACCCATTTTTCGACCGATCGGTCTTATGGAAGCTATATGCTATAGTCAGCGATTTTGACAAAACTTTGTAGAATTAAATGAAAGCATAATAAATAAACAAATGCAAAAGTTCAAGGCGGTACCATAAAAAAAAAACGTTTTTTACTTTTTACACCCTCTTTTGTTGAGCTATACCATAAGTTGGGTAATGTTTACTCTCCATCCTATCACCCACTTTTATGGTAAAATTGTAAAGCAACGCACGTGACCAAATATGAGTGCTTTTTGATATAAAGAAAGTTTTTTAGTGCGACTAATTTGAAAATGTTTTTAGTCACTTTTACTGTATATTAGGACAGAAATATTTTCTTTATTTCTTTTCTTAGAAAGTAAAATAGTAAAACACGTGACATATTTTTACATTATAATATATTTGTGATTTCTGTTATAATCGAAAAGGATAATGAATTATTGTATGATTGGCTAACATCAGTAAAGTTTGATTGATTCCCTATGAAAATTTGATAAAAAAATAGTGTTTTTAAGTACTTGTAATTTTTATATATTTATAAAATCAAAGCAAATTTTCTACAAGTTCGATATTTACCCTATTTCTTACTATGAAAATGGCACTTGACTTAAGATGAAACTGCTGTAAGCTATTTTCCACACCACCAATCTGAGGTATAGTTCAAGGCACGGTTTTTTTAATGTGGTGTCCCCAGAAGGCCTAGTGCAATGCTCAACAAAGTGAGATGGTGGCTGAAAAATTATTATTGCATTGACGAAAAATTATTGTATGGCTTAACTCTCCTTATCCAATCCATTCACCGCTTACTCTCCCAATCCTTCCACCCCTTCCTCCTCTTCCAATTCTTCTACAGCTTCTTTCTTTCGCTCTTCCTGTTTTTATAAATGCAGTGGTAATGTAATAGATGGACCACGATGAGACTAAAAACTTACAGGCCCGAAAATAAATAAAAAAAATTTGAACTGCTCAAAAAATTTTTCTTAGAACGAAATGTGTATTACAGCCAGAGGTAAAACAGAGAATCCAATGCTTAGATCAAGAATATTTGATGTCAGAACTACGGCAAGAATGAAATTTCTTAATCCAAGAGCGAATTTCTTGATCCAACTTTTAATCCCGAATTTTTTGTTTTACAAGTAACCAACTCTATTTTATTTCACATTTTCTGCTTTCTGCATTGAAACACGTATCCTCGCTTTTAAAGTCCGGAATGAGAACGAATAAAGCTCGATTTAAGAAATTTTTTTCTTTTATGTGATTATTAATACAAATATTAGTATTGTATAGCGTAGTAGTAGTTAAATCTCATATGCATTTGATCTGTAATCCTCGACTGCCCAGTCCAATGTTGCGATACTCCGTCATTTGAAATTTTGATTTCTTAGTGATCGATTGCCACAGCTAATCCGTATATGTTAACACTAAGGTGGGCTTTCAACCTATTTATCAGGAAAAAGGTTCGTTCAGCTGTTATCGAAGTGACAAGGATCGTCGAAAACAATTACGACAAATTGGAAAAATAATTGAGTTTCTTTTATTTTAAGACCTTATCGCGTAAAGTGCAGTCTGGTCACTTTTAACCCTGAGTTCTTGCAGTTCTGCAGCTTCCACAATTTTTAACTCTCTGTTTGCTAGGATGTTCTTTCAATCTCAAAATCATAAAAAATAATTAAAGCCAATTATGACTAGTAAATTGTGGCACTTTTAAAAGTTCAGTATGTTATTTTGTCGCACAAAGCGTATCGCAAAATCGTATAAGTTAAGCTGTAAGTAAATTTTACCAAGAGGTCATGAAATTTTAATGTTAAGGTCATCTTCAATAAATAAATATGTCATTCTATTCTAAATGGACTGCTTTCCGGAGTCACCATTTTTGATTTCAATAATTTTCGAAATTAGACCCCAACATGCCCAACTTGAGATATGGAATAAAATGTAAGAGAGCCAAACAAAAAAGTTTTAAAAATCTAATTTTTCAATACCGCTTTCATTAAAAAAAATTTTTGAAATCGATTTTCGAGTTCAGCATTCCAGCCAACAAAAAAAAACATTCTAGTTGAAATGGATTTTTTAGCCTGTAAATGGATTCCGAAAGCCGTGTTCAAAAGGGTTCTCTCGGTGCGAAAGTAAGATCCCTTTTTTTGCGAAATTTTTAACTCAAATCCCATTTCGTCACCGATTCCCTAGTTTTTCAAAAATTACATAAAATATTTTGCAATTTTTTCTAGTTTTATGTAATGTACCAGTGGTACAGGGGTATTACATATACGCAATGTGACAAAAAACCAAGCGTACTTACAATTATCGTGACAAAAGAAGGACTTTGATAACTTGTATGATCTCAAATCATCTAAAACTTAATAAATTGACGTATACTATACTCAAATATAAAACACACAAACTGCTTTAAAGTAATTTTGTAACTAAAGGCCTGCATCCAGATGTGAATTTATTCGATGTAAAGTAAAATTTTCATACAAAAACAAGGAAGAAAGTCGGTCAAGCCCGACTATATCATACTATGTACCAACGAACATAAATTTTGATGCTGCAGTGGCAGCGGTAAAAAGCGCTGCTAATGCGCTGCTGCAGCATACACTCTTTTGATCATATCTAGAGAACCGTTGATCCGCATCAACAGCCGAGTCGATTTTGCCGTGACCGTCTGTCCTTCCGTTTGTCCGTATGAACAAACAGATCTCAGAGATAGAGATTTGACATGTATGAGACATAAGCTTTTTATACTTGCATTTATTTTCAATTTCTTCCACACCCCCTCCCGCTTCTGCAATTCAGAAAAAAGTCATATCTTCGGCATATCTTCTCTCATATCTTATTTATCGATCCGCCAAAAAGTTAGTAAAGATCGTATGAACGATAGTAGAGTTATAAGGAAAACAAACAATTATGCTGGCACCACTGGCACACCTTAACAGATACTTTGGGAGGTACAGAGTATATTATAGTCGTGCCTGACGGACTTTCTTACTCTTGTTCTTCTTCTTTTTTAAAGTATCTGGGGGTGGGCCCCAATACTCGATCGATGTTTGGCAACTTCTCTTCAGGCTACTACCAATAGATATGGAAACAGTTTTGAAATGATATTCAAAAAAATTAGGTAACAATTGACTTCGACTAGACACTGTAGCAAATATCATTTTTTTTTATTATTTGTGTTATTTTGATTTATCAATAGTTAAGCTTTGGCCCAAAAAAGCTTGTTTTACCTTTTTTACTTTTAAATTTAAATTCAGTTGATCGCTTATGGTTTGAAAGTACTAGAAAGGCGGCGTAAAATCGAGTATTGACAGTTCTGCATCAGCTGCTCAATGCAATATTAGGCCCACAGCCCATTATCATAGACTTCACTTATGGATGTTAAGCGTAAAATTAATTTTTAGTTGCAGCCATGTAAAATGTTTAGTGTAACGAAATCTTTATTTTTGTATGAAACATCTCGTGGTTTTTTCAAGTCCATAAGGGTCTTTAGAGAAGAAGGTGTACTTAAGACTTAAGTGGCGATCAATAAAGTTCCCACAACACCGTTCTATGTATTATCTATTCCAGACAAAAATTTTGTTCTTGAAGTGACATCTATAAACGCTTATGTTTAGAACTTTTGTTTTTTGGTTTAAAGTTTAGTATGGCTAATTTACCTTCTGTTGAACAAAGTAAAAATACATTTAATATGAGTACGTTGCCTACCCACCAAGTCTTAAAAATCCGAATAACAAAATCAGATCAGAACCTACGCATTACCTTTTAACGATGCTATGAGTTTAGATTACTTACCGAATTGCGATTCGGTTTGATTCCCTGAAATTAACAGAATCTCAATATAAACCATAACTTGCATATTTTTTACAGTTTTAATCATTCATGGCTCAAGAGTGTTTGTTTAAAACAGGCTTTCAGTGGGGTGCAAGGTAGTTTTGTTGAGAATATCATGATATAAGTTTTTCTTCCATGAAGGTTACTTTTTCTGCTGATTAGTGTAATAGTCGTCCATTGAAGTTTCATATTTTACTTAATGTACTCTTCAAATTTAATGACCCTTTGAACCTGAAGTAATGTTTTTTATAGAAGGAATATAAAATACATAAAAAGAACACCGCCTGGAATTCTTTGGTATGAATAAGGAAAATTGTTTGTGGATTTCGCATTGGTTAGTGTTGAAAGCTTGCGAATGCCTATATAGAAACAAAAGACCACGATATTTAGTATCAAAAGAGAGCTTATCTGCAACAAGTAAATATATAATACGTTGGATCGACTCTATATATTTATAAGGAAATAGCATTACTTTGATATAAGAATATTAATATTAAATTCTTAGTGACATTTGACTTTACATTTGTTTTTTTTTTGATTGAGTAAAAACATTCAGCCATGCTCCCATTTTCGAGTTCTCAAAAGTTTTGCGATTTGAAACCGGTTTTCCGACCAAATTTGCTCATGAAATCGCAAAATTTTTGCGAATGCGAAAATTTGAGCATGTTTGATTATTTGCAGACCTGGCATAGCATAAAACGATGCCACTTAACGTCTATAGAGCTATCTACACTATTCTCTTTTATTTATAGAAAGAAGTAATCCGCTTTCAAGTTACTTTATTCGCCGAGTGTATTGAAATGACTCAGAACTCTTCACCGGAGTTAAACATTTCTTTTGGTTGATTAATGAATTTACAAGCGCATTTTTGCTTTTTGTTATTTTATTCTGGGTTTCTTTTGTTTCTCGATTTTAAGCAATGATCTCATCTGCCGTCATACAGCAGCCCACATGGTGGATGTCTAGATCCATCAACATTTCTTAGGCAATAATTACAAAATTCTGAGCTCATAAATTTCACTTTTTTTGCGGTGTCTTCCGCTTCAAATGAATTTTATATGACCAACCCCGAGGCATTCCTGTCGAAACTTACCTTTGGAAAAAATCCAACTGCAAGCAAAAAATTAAAATTATGCGATGTAGGCGGCGATAAGTTACTAAACAACAACAAAAAAAAAGCGCAAGCGCAATGTTCCAAAA